>APFE030171480.1:9041-20921 GCA_000404065.3 Pinus taeda
AATATAAATCCACAAAAATAATAATAAAGGGATTCTATGGGGCACAGTAATAACAATATGGGGGCAATAGGGGCACAAAAATATTAATAAGGGGTATAACTACAATATTAATGGGGTAATCACTAGTATTATAGGGACCCAACAGTCTCCTTCTCCGACACACACTCCTTTCCACAACTCATTGAAGATGAGGGTGTGTTGTATCATCCGGGACCAGTCAGGATAGTTCTCCTTGTCAGTGAGAACTATTCCTATCATATAGATGATTGAATGCATTCTGTAAAAGATTACTTCTGCTGATATAAAAAACTTTTGCAGATAGACTAATACTTCTGATGGCAAAAAAAAATTGCTCTTATGAAAAAAAAACTTTTGCTGCTATACAGTCAATTTTTTTTTTTGCTGCTATCCTCGGCATCTAAAAGTATGAGAAAATTCTGTTGATATACCATGGTTGTATAATATAAACATGAATGATATATGTCAATATATATTATATGAGATGCTTCGTATAATATGATCCTTGTCAAACAACGTTTCTCTAACCCAACGTTTCGAATGATATACCACGGTCTTCAACTCTCAATTTAACCAGAATTTTGGCCATACAAGCTTGCTCTAGTTTTGTAAAAATTTTATTTTTCTGAGGAAAAAATCAAATTCAAGACATCAAGAATGAACTACCACGACTACCAGCTATTGGGATTGGGATTAGAGGCAGTTCAGGCAGCGTGCAAACTCATTATGTCAAACAATGTTTCAATGTCAAACAGTGTTTCAAATATATCGGATACCAGACATCGTTTCAAATACGGTGACATATCCCGCTCATATCAGACAGAATTTTAAATATATCGGATACCAGATAGCATTTCAAATACCAGCAGTTAGAGGCATTTTCATCTCATACCATAGCACAATTGATTTCAAAACAACGTTTCATATACCAGCAGTTAGAGGCATTTTCATCTCATACCATAGCACAACTGATTTCAAAACAGAGTTTCATATACCAGCAATTAGAGGCATTTTCATCTCATACCATAGCACAACTGATTTCAAAACATCGTTTCATATACCAGCAGTTAGAGGCATTTTCATCTCATACCATAGCACAACTGATTTCAAAATAGTGTTTCATATATCTTTAATACAACGATTTCAAACTGAGGCATATCCCGCTCAATACAGCGTTTCAAATATCTGATACAGTCAAACAGTGTTTCATATATATGAACTTAACGTTGACATATCAAACAGTCTATATCATTACCATATCAGCGTGAAATTGCGAGCCCGATGTCTGCTTCTTCAACTAGCAGATTCGGCTACTGAAAATGGACGAAGAAAATCACATGAGAGATTTCTATTGTTGGTACCATGTTAGGCAGTGGACAGAGGAGCAGAAGGCAGGCAGTGGACAAAGGAGTTACAAGGCTAAAAAAAGAACCTGGGACCTGTGCTCTGATACCATGTCAGGCCAGGAGTAACTCCAGAAAAACTGATTCATTTATTCCATTAGGCAACTATCTATTATATACATGAATGTGTTTGTTCAGTTCAACTTCTTGATGGCTGTTCACATTCAATTCTCCCAATCGCTGAGGATTAGGTGTCAACAGAAGCGTTGTCACATTTTCTCCATAAATAGAAGCTTCATCGACTTGCGTAACTTGTGTTTTGGAATCACCTCTTCTCCTTGAACATTTTCCTTCTAGTAACTCATATTTATTATGTCCTTCCATTCCACAACAATGATAAGTAATTACATACTTTCCCTTTCATCTTCTGGGACTTCCTTTATCACTTCCAATACTATTTCCAAATATACCACCTTGAACACTCATGGCTTCTTCTTCCTTTTCACTGACTCTAGTAGTCTGTGTCTTATGTATACCTATCAAACTTCTTCCTTTTTCTTTCTGTTGTGTTTTCATATTCAACTTTTCTGCTACCTTCAAGGAAACGTGATAGGATTCATCAATAGTATGGAGATAATGTGTACTCATTTCGTCTTAAATCGAGTATTTTAGTTAATTCACATACCTTGTAACTCTTTGGAATTTTGATTCTCTTATACTTGAACGAAGTGACAGTTTTCAAAACTCCTTGTTTTACTCATGAACCTAGGTCCCCTTTTGTCTTAGATTCTAGACTTCTCTATAGGGATTTTTCGTGTAATCAATAAGTGTAATTTTTCCTTGATCTTCGTGACCATCTTATTTCAAGTATTGATATTCTTTAGATGAATATTTAGTTTTTCTATTTGTAGCATATCCCACCACAGTGCAACATGATCTTTCAAATATGTGATGGTGAATTTCACCTGATTTGTATCCTAAAAATTTTCATATTCAAAGTATCTTTCAATTTCTCCAATCCAATCAATGAGCACATCGACCTTTAGATTGCCATCATAACAAGAAACTTCAACTCTTGCAATGCCTCTCTTGCTCAAGTATGAAATCAACCTTGTTGTTGGGTCTCTCTCCTTAGCATCCTATTCTTCATCTATCTCTTCTTCGGGCTTTCAATCTACCTCTACATATCCATTTCTTCTATGCTCCAAATCTTATATTCTTCGTCTTAACTATTCTATCTCTCGATTTCCTGCACCTCCTTTTCCTTCTCCTCTTATCCTCAGTTGCATCATTACCATTTGTAAATGTCTCACCAAAATCCACAAACCTCAACCTAGGTTCCTCAACCCAACTTGTACCTTCAACCCTCTTGTTGTGCAACCAACAAAAATTATTTTCTGGTACCTTGTTACATGAATAGATTCATGGTGCAAATCCCACTCTAATACCAATTGATACATCCTCGGTTTTGTAGCTTTCACAACACCTACATAATCTGGGTCATTGTTACAGAGCACACATCCCATGCCATTTGAATTTTGCTAATATATTAATGAATTCAAGTACTAAATAAAAAACAATAAAAAGAGAGTAATTCAAGTCTTCTCATGAGAAAACCAAAAGGGTTTAAATAATTTTATTTATTCAAAATTTGTTGTTACATAAAAGAATGGAAATATGAGTGAAGTTTTCAGAGTGCCTCAAATTCCCATGTTGTTACACTATAATACCATGCAAAACAACTTAACACCCTCGCTAACTCATACAACATCCATTCACATTCTCTGAAAAATCATGCAACATCCAAAATCAATGCCAACAACCTAAGAGCCAAGAGACCGATATGAACCCGCACAAAACCAATAGGAAGTAAACAAAAACAAAAATCCTCCTTTCTTCTGTGTGCCCACAATTTATTATCATGTTACTGACCTCTTCACATTCGAACAAAAATAGTTCACTTCCAATGTTATTGACCTCTTTTTCTTCTTGAACTAAACTGATTCACTTCCTCTCAACGTGAACACAAACCTAATTTGCAACCTACGTCCCATTTATAGCGCATCTATGAGTATTTGTCTTGTAGCAACACAACTTAACAACTGCCAATTTTGGATGTGTGTTGTCGTTGTGACAAACACATTCCAAAATTTTGCTTGCATTTGAATTTTGTTTCCTACTTATGATGTCATCATCTGTCACCTAAAGTTTCCTACTGTTGCTTCATGGTCGAATCATGTCTTTCTTCGTGATCAAGTCTTCTTATGAGAATTTAAGTGTCAAATCCACTTTCTTACATAAGCTTATCCTTTTCATGCATTCACAAGTGCACCCTCTTCTGTAAATCGCAGTAACCAATTTCGATCTTTAAAAATAGACATTGCATGATTATTGAAACTAAGGCTTGTACAATCTCTAGGAATAGTTCCTTCACAATGTTTACTTATAGTGTTTTCATAGTCACTATGGATAGTGACTACACAATCCATTGAGACAATACCGCGAGGGCTTCACTTAATGAAATTTTGACATATCGTGTGCATTCATGGCATATTAAACAATACCCTTAATTTGACTACATATTGCTAAATACCTCTAAAAATAACATTATTTAACCCCCTATCAATACAGACCCAATACACCTTCTCAATTTAAAAAACCCCTACTTTCACTAAATATTGTAGGAATCCATTTTTTTATTAACATTTTTTACACCCCTTTATATTTTACGATTAACTTTGAGCTCCATTTTTTATACCTACCAATATAAAAACCCTTTACCCCTATATATCCCCCAGTATATTATGTCATTTTTTCCTTAATATATATCCCCCAATATGAACCCACGTGGTATGGTATTTCTCCCCAAGGGAAGCCCCCATGGACAATACACTGCACAATCTATGCTGAGAATCAGTGTGTAATATCATTTTCTAGTCCCTCTCTCACTATTGGTTTCATTGTATCTTCATTTCAATGAGTTTCCTTAACAGTCTTTTTTGCACACCTTCTCCTTTCAGGAGTGTTTCTTTCACTTTTACAACTGTCATTTTTGCTTGTTTTCACTTTAACAAGTGCAATTTTCTGTTCTAATTACTATAGCATGTGTCGCTTTCACTTTCCTTAACCCTTTCTAGTGTCATTTTCACCTTTCCTTATGGTCACAAGTGCTGCTTTTGATTTCTTTCACTCCTGGATGTGTCACACTTTGGTGCATAATTAGAGGAATATCTAACACACTCTTCTGCATTAAATGATTATATATATCATTAAAATTTGTGCTAAATACTCTTCCACAAGTTAGAGAACCTTCTGCTTAAAATCAACACTTCTGTCATAACATGTATTCTAAGTGTCACAAAGTGATGTTTCAATTGTTGCACTTAGAAATAAGTTCCCTTTAACTGTCATTTCAATGGGTAAATTTTTATTGTCCTATGTTTGATAATCTATGAGTCTTTGGTCATGCTCAAGTTATGTTTTCATTCATCTCTCACCTCATTGATCCCACACTTAGTCAGATTTTAAAGAGTTCCTTGCCCAACCAACCCTACTTCATTTTGCCTCCCTAAAATGTGCATTCCATAGTTCCAAGCCTTAGTAAACTTCCCATGCCTCCTATAATTTTACGCTTCCAATCCTTACCTCCAAGGATTGCACATTGCGAAGTCACAGTGCCCATTTGTTGCCTCATGTCCCAGAGAATTGCATAATCCTACCTCCCATTCAACCTCGCATTATGCACTACATAGTTTCTGTTAGTAGTCAATATAACTCTCTGTGAACTATGAAACTGCATAATCCTATGGCCCTATCTTCCCTGAACTACGCACTACGTAGTCATAATGGGAAAGACTACCTCATTATGTCACTGTCTCCCCCAAATGTGTAGTTTTTTCTTCTAGTGATCCATCCACTGTGCATTGTGCAGTCACAGTCATCAAACCTTCCTCGCTATATCCTGGAATTATGCACTCTGTAATCCCTAAGCCCCCTCCTATGTCGTACATTATGTTCCAGGGTTAGTGAGTGTTGCATGAAGAATAAGGTAAACTAGGAGATTTCTAGACAGATGTCATCTTTTCATGGATGAATTACATCTATAGGTACTGTAACTTGACATGACATGATTATTCTTAAGGAGGATTCAAGGAGATCATGCAAGAAGACCCTTGTGAAGCTGCAAAGGCAAATATGATCATGCAGCAAGAGGATGAAGGGACACTAGATCACAACAGAAGATCGAGGATCAAAATAACATGGAAGACTCCATATCATCCAAGATCTAGGAGGAAAAAGATGAAATACATGTGATACATATCACGAAGATATAAGAGAGTTCATTGAGAAGAGGATACGTGAGAGCACTTTTGGAGAAGAAGCACCGAAAGAACCATCATGACGACATGAAGAAATCTTGGACCATGAATGAATGGTGGTATTTCATGTTGACTTGAAGGTCTCAATACTTATCCATATTTGGAGGATGAATATGAAGAATAGATAAAGATCCATCATGAAGAAGAAACAAAGATGGAAGCTAGGATAAAGGCTTGACTCAAACACATCATAATGAAGTTCCATGTCATCATTACCAAGTCATGACATCTTCAAGTGTCATCACAAGAGTCTCATGTGTCTATATATTTTGTCGCATCATTTGTGGATGTAACTATTGTATTATAAAAAAATTATAAAATGTAAAATATGTGGAAGACCAAGGGTCCCACATAGAATGTGAAAGGTCACTACAGAGTTCTAAAGTCATGTAGAAGCCCAAAGGTCATGTAGGAATTTGAAATGTCATAGTAGAAGCACACGAGTCATGAGCAAGGTCAAGAGTAACATGGGAGGTGGAGAGTCACCTCATTTGTTATAAATAGACCTTCATAACTCAAGAAAATGGACTTTTAGGATTGGAATTTTCACCTTGGCTTCTCTAGCTTGGCATAACATAGAAGATGTTTCTTTGGAGGAAAAAGCGGTACCTCAATGTTCCACTATTGGGATCAATGTGGCAAAATTGTACTTGTATATATTGGCACTTTCACTTAATATATGAAGCTCTTTAAGCCAATGCATGCTCATGCGTATGTCATGAATGATTGTGAGACTATTCTTTCATTGTTTGTAGTGTATATTTATGTTAACACATACTAATGAAAATGAACTATTTCATTGGATTTGTTATGCACCTTATTGAATGTGCATTGTTACTTCCTTTTATTATCAGTGTTATCTTGTGAGATGATTTTCAACTTAACTAATGATCCTCTCATGCTCTTATGTGTCTCTTTTAGGATAATACTATTACTTTTCTTCTATAGGTTCACTCTTTCTTTCCTTTTCATGAAAGAACCTTACATGCATTGTAATTATATGCCTCACAGTGTCAACTTACTTGCTTGTTTCAAGGATTTTTTGTATAATCTCTTATGCTAATAATTGCTGCCAAGGAATATTCCTAAGGGTAATGGAAACCAACCATATTTCTGGTTGGGGCTCATACTCCAAATAGTGTTATGTCTAATTGGAACTACATACTAAGGAGACCCCTTTGTTTTATGGATTTCCAGCACCATTAACAATGTGTCAGCAACTCCATGTAGAAAGAGTATCAACACATGATCGTAGGAGTGTTAACAGCTCAAAAGAATTCATCTCTTTGTTAAAATGCAGCTATGGGAGTAGCAACAACAATCACTCAGGAGTATCAACAACTAAAATAAGAGGTGCATCAACAACTTAAAACAAATGTGAGTAACAACACTTATTACTAAGTCAACATAAAGTTGTTTTTGGTTGATGAGGATTTCTCGATACCAAGGATGATCCTGCATCAAAATCCATCTACCAAGATACATGAATGGCATCCATTGTACTCACTAGTAGACAAGGGATCCTTTTCACCTACATGATTCATCAATATGTTAGATTTTTTCTTCATTATAACATGGTCCTAACTTTATAAGATTATCCCAACCTTCTAATATTAGTCCATCTCACCTTCCCACTTTAATTGAAGACTCAAATTCTTTGATTTTACATCAAGTCAGTTTACAAGTACATGTGGTACCCTCGAACCTATCCTAGTGGTTTATTCCACAACTTGATGTCACATCCTCTATATGTATAGGAGGATAAATCCTACATGGTAAATACATGTCCACCCTCATTCAATAGGACTTACAGAAAACTAAGAGAAAATAACTCTCTTATGCGTAGATTTTTACAGGAACAAAACTTCTGGGCGTGTCCTGTACAACTTAGCATGCACTCTTTACAATACACATATTATTATTTCTATTTCACAAGGAAATGCACAATACAAAATTAATTTCAAAGTATGTTATAATCGCCATTACAAAGTGACTTTAAAAACTTTAAACATTTTCATCCTAGTATATAACCCTTCATCTTGTCACTCAATGACTATTTAAAAATTTAAATTTTCAACCCTAGAGATTACTCACTTAACTTGGAATTTTAAACTCTTTGAATTTAATATTTTAACTCCTCATATTTAAAATCTCAAGGTGACTTTAGCTAAACTCTTTGAATTAATTATTTCTTAAATGAAAAATCTCTTAGGACTTCACCCGTATGAGAATTATCTTATGGAAAATAATATTCTCCTTTTTTTTGAAACAAAATTAAGGCTTCCAATTAATATATGCAAACATAGCCCCAAATTATTGGAGATGTTGTGCTTCTCACCATTCATGATATCATTGTAATTAGCCACATCCACATTGATTATAATCAATGCACAGGTTTCATGGCCACTCTTGTCCACTTGAAACCGGGTTGGTAGGAAGGAATTGGGTTTCTGGAACTATATTTAGTGATGTCTATGCACTCTATAACATCCTTCCTTAACCATCCAACTAACTAAAACAATTTTGTTTTGTAGCTTTTGATACACATTCAAACCTATCTAAATATTCACAGTAATTACAATATTCCCACCTTCTTACAACACAAAACACTACAACTTTGGAGTGACAAATTAATACCAATGAAATAGAATCATCAAAAGCAATGTCATCATCTTTACTAGGCACAAATCATATATGCAATTGTTGTAGTAGAAAAAGTCATCGTGGCTACTTATTTTATTTCATGAATGCTTTATGTTGTCCTCTTGCTACAAAGAGTCAATCCATGACATAACTCACATCGATTGCTTCCTTGTTCCATCTCTTCCTTCCCACTTCATGTGTTCTTTCTTATTTCCCATTAAGCATGACTGTAGTGTAATGAACCTCATTAACACACTATTTATTTTTAACTAAAGTATGCATAGTTCGTACTTCACATAAATTTCTATTTTACAATTGTCGGTTGTCATAAAGCACTACTTTACAACCATTTATAACAATTATTTATTGCGTGAGTTTGTTTTTCTCTATATTCATCGCTTGAATAATAGATCCTACTCCTCACTGTATTGATATGCTTCTAGTTCCAATTCTTACATAATGATATGAAAGTGTATTCACAAGAGACATTGATTTTTCTCACCAAGTGTTCTTTTCATTTTAAAAAATATTTCCAGCTATAACTCTTGGCCTTATGATTGTCATAAACCACTACTTCACAACCACTTATAGCAATTATTTATTGCATGAGTTTGTTTTTCTCTATATTCATCGCTTGAATACTAAATCCTACTCCTAACTAGATTGATATGCCTCTAGTTCCAATTTTGAAATAATGATATGAAAGTGTATTCACAAAATACATTGATTTTTCTCACCGATTGTTCTTTTCATTTTATAAAATATTTCCAACTATAACTCTTGGCCTTATGATTGTCATAAAGCACTACTTCACAACCATTTATAACAATTATTTATTGTGTGAGTTTTTTTTTCTCTATATTCATCGCTTGAATATTAAATTCTACTCCTAACTAGATTGATATGCTTCTAGTTCCAATTCTTACATAATGATATGCAAGTGTATTCACAAAATACATTGATTTTTCTCGCCAAAGTGTTATTTTCGTTTTATAAAATATTTCCAACTATAACTCTTCACATGATTTTTCTCACCAAGTGTTCTTTTAATTTTATAAAATATTTCCAAGTATAATTGTTGGCCTTATGATCTCACAATATGCTTCTAGTTCCAATTCTTACATAATGATATGCAGGTGTATTCACAAAAGACATTGATTTTTCTCACCAAGTGTTCTTTTCATTTTATAAAATATTTCCAGCTATAGCTGTTGGCCTTATGATCTCATCATTTGTATAATTAGATGTTATACTTTATTATGTAATCATCTAATGATCTTTATAATCACTATTATTACATTATCATTATAAATACTTATTATTTACACTATGAATCATAAAAGCATTATCATTATAAATACTTATTATTTAGGTTAGTTATGAATTTACATTATGAATGAGAAATACATTATCATACATTATCATACATTATCATTATAAATACTTATTATTATTTACATTATGAATCAGATTTGTTCTAATATTCATATACTTATACCCTTAGTTTAGTTGTAGTATATGTGATTCGAACCTAAACTCACAAGTTGACCTATTGTTTTAAGTTCACAAATTGACCTATTGTTTTAAGGGTATATGTGATTCGAACCTAAACTCGAAAGTTGACTCATAAGTTGACCTGTTGTTTTAGCAACACATTTATTAAAGGGTATATGTGATTTTAGCAACATCCTACAAACAAATATGTGATTCGAACCTAAACTCACAAGTTGACCTATTGTTTGAAGTTCACAAATTGACCTATTGTTTTAAGGGTATATGTGATTCGAACCTAAACTCAAAAGTTGAGTCACAAGTTGACTTGTTGTTTTAGAAACACATTTATGAAAGGGTATATGTGATTTTAGAAACATCCTACAAATAAATAAGGGTACAAATAAATAAGGGTATATGTGATTCAAACCTAAACTCACAAGTTGACCTATTGTTTTAAGTTCACAAGTTACCTATTGTTTTAAGTTCACAAGTTACCTTATTGTTTTAAGTTCACAAGTTACCTATTGTTCACAAGTTACCTTAAGTTGATCTATTGTTTTAAGTTCACAAGTTACCTTACCTATTGTTTTAAGGGTATATGTGATTCGAACCTAAACTCGAAAGTTGACTCACAAGTTGAACTGTTGTTTTAGCAAAGTTCACAAGTTACCTTATTGTTTTAAGTTCACATATGTGATTTTAGCAACATCCTACAAATAAATAAGGGTATATGTGATTCGAACCTAAACTCACAAGTTAACCTATTGTTTTAAGTTCACAAGTTACCTTATTGTTTTAAGTTCACAAGTTACCTATTGTTCACAAGTTACCTTAAGTTGACCTATTGTTTTAAGTTCACAAGTTACCTATTGTTCACAAGTTGCCTTACCTATTGTTTTAAGGGTATATGTGCTTCGAGTTATATGTGATTGTAACTTGTTCACAAGTTACCTTACCTATTGTTTTAAGGGTATATGTGATTTTACCTATTGTTTTAAGGGTATATGTGATTCTGTTGTTTTAGCAAAGTTCACAAGTTACCTTATTGTTTTAAGTTCACAAGTTACCTATTGTTCACAAGTTACCTTAAGTTGACCTAGTTGACTCACTAAAACAAAGTTCACAAGTTAACTATTGTTCACAAGTTACCTTAAGTTGACCTAGTTGACTCACAAGTTGAAATATTGTTTTGTTCACAAGGTAAGATATGTGATTCTGTTGTTTTAGCAAAGTTCACAAGTTACCTTATTGTTTTTAGTTCACAGTTACCTATTGTTCACAAGTTACCTTAAGTTGACCTAGTTGACTCACAACAATAAGTTCACAAGTTACCTATTGTTCACAAGTTACCTTAAGTTGACCTAGTTGACTCACAAGTTCAACTGTTGTTTTGTTCACAAGTTACCTTAAGTTGACCTAGTTGACTCACAAGTTGAACTATTGTTTTGTTCACAAGTTACCTTAAGTTGACCTAGTTGACTCACAAGTTGAGTGACCTAGTTGACTCACAAGTTGAACTGTTGTTTTAGCAACACATTTATTTTAAGTTCACAAGTTACCTATTGTTCAAAAGTTACCTTAAGTTGACCTAGTTGACTCACAAGTTGAAATGTTGTTTTGTTCACAAGTTACCTTAAGTTGACCTAGTTGACCCATAAGTTGAACTGTTGTTTTAGCAACAAGTTGAATTGTTGTTTTGTTCACAAGTTACCTTAAGTTGACCTAGTTGACTCACAAGTTGAATGACCTAGTTGATTCACAAGTTGAACTATTGTTTTGTTCACAAGTTACCTTAAGTTGACCTAGTTGACCCATAAGTTGAACTGTTGTTTTAGCAACAAGTTGAATTGTTGTTTTGTTCACAAGTTACCTTAAGTTGACCTAGTTGACTCACAAGTTGAACTGTTGTTTTAGCAACAAGTTGAACTGTTGTTTTGTTCACAAGTTACCTTAAGTTGACCTAGTTGACTCACAAGTTGAACTGTTGTTTTAGCAACAAGTTT
>APFE030171486.1:5741-19824 GCA_000404065.3 Pinus taeda
TGATCCGGATTTAAAACAGGAACGCAATAGATTACAGAGATAACCATAAATACAGAGATGCGATAACCATAAATAAAGAGATGCAGCGGAAATAACACTTCATTTCATTAATGGAAAATACCGAAATATGCTTACAACCAGAATTGGAAATAAACCAGCGAGGACGATGGTAGCTTATCTCTGAGAAGAGATGTGCGGCTACATGTCTCTGAACTGTTCCGAACTTGTATTACAATGAGGCTCGAAGGCCTATTTATTGTTGAGAAACAATGGAAAAACCCTTCACATTCCAAAACCTAACCTTGGAAGATGAAACGCCAAATTGTGGGCCCCATTTTTGGGTAAGTTGGTACATCAATTTCTCGGGGTCGCGAATTGGTCGTCTTGTCTCCGTTTGACGTGCATGATAGCCCGTTGGAAAGATCTCTCCGAGGACTACGAAGGAAAAGACTATTTTTAGATATAAAAATCGCTGGCGGTAGTTTTCCCAAAAAAATGTCGTTTAGGGCCTCAAAACGGCTCCGGAAGTTTAGGACCCGAAAAAATGCTAAAAATAGTAAATTGTGCTATAATTAAGGAAACTGAAAGAACTGAAAGAAGCACTAGAGGGGATCCACATGGAATTAGCGGGTGGCCACCAATATCCACCTGGATCAACCACACCCGCAGTCGTACATCGGGTGGCTTCACGAAGGATGAGATCTCAAAGTTCACCAGCAGTGTCACCTTCCCTACAGCATCAAGCCCTTCACAGACAAGGTATTGTGTGATGTTACACCTCTGGATGTTTGTGATGTATTATTAGGCCAACCATACTTGTGGAGGCGACATGTTGTGTATGAGTCAAGGCCTTACGCTGTCACTATTTCTTTGGATAACTCATTATATAGGATACCAGAGGTAGCCCCACCTACCGCCACCTCTTTGATCACTGCTAAGAAAGGAAACAAGCTCATCTCACAGAATTGAAAATTTATTTTCTGTCTGGTTTGCTCCCAATGTAAGGGGAAGATTGTTGCTACATCCATGACCCTCGCAAAGGGTTCCTCCATGGAATAGTAGTAGCAAAGGGATACAGTCATGACAGAACACAAGAACAACTTCTCTTCACCCACAGGGGTACCACACAAGTTTCAGGTGGGCAAGAAAGTTTGGTTACATATGTAGAGAGAACGCCTTACCAGAACCCATCAAAAACTCTGACCACACCAACATGGTCCTTACACCAGTACCAAGGCTACGGGAAACAATGCTTTGAAGCACAACATTCCTCCATTGCTTTGCTTGCACTGAGTGTTCAATGTGGACTGTCGCTGACCATGCTTCCCTTCATTTCTGGAAACATTAGAGATTGCAAAACAACTCACCAGAGATCCAGCTCAGCAGAAGCTTTCTCATCTCAGGGAGGAACTCAACGCAATGGGGACCATTACTTCCTAAGGGGGGAGAAATGATCCAGGTGGATGTTGTTGGCCACCCACCTATCCCATTTGGACCCCCACAACTGTTCCTTTTAGTTTTTCAGTTGCCTAAATTGTAGCATAGTTTACTATTTTTAGCAGATTTTTGGGTCCTACACTTCCGGAGCCGTTTTGAGGCCCTAAAGGACGTTTTTTGGGAAATCTGGGGGAAACATGTGTCCATGGGCTGATGTTGCCCTTCCAAAGGTTGTAGTGCATAGATATATATTTCTAAGAAGCTATTGTACGTGTCAAACGAATATCGTATGCCAAAGTTACGACCCCAAGAAATTGATGTACCAATTTACCCAAACGGGACCCGCAATTTGGCGTTTCATCTTCTAGGGTTAAGTTTTGGGATGTGAAGAGATTTTCATTATTTCTCCATAATAAATAGGCCTTCGAGCTTCATTGTAACATAGTTTAGAGGCATGTAGCCACCACATCTCTTCTCAGAGATAAGCTACCATCGCCCTAGCTGTTTATTTCCATTTTCTATTTGTAATCATATCTCAGTATTTTACATTAATGAAATGAAGTATTATTTGCACTGCATATTTGTGTTTATGGTTATCTATGTAATTTTTTGTGTTCCTGTTTAAATCTGGATCATTGGATGCCTCGTATATTTTCATGTGCTGAAGGACAAAAGAAAAAAGTTGGAAGCTACAAGAAGAAAATGTATGTTTGTGGCTTATTGTCAAAATTATAAAGATATATAATAATAATATATAATATATATATATATAGATATATATATATTCCTGGTCAAAGGAAGGTTGAAATTAGCAAGGATGTAACATTTGATGAAGATGCAGCTGTTGGAAAAGAAAGAGACCTTCCGTCGCCTCCTCCTACCAAGAAAGAGAATTATGAATGGGATATTCTAGATGGTCCTTTCATGCTTGAGTCTGATATTGTTGGTGATCCCATGGAGCCTATGGATCCTCTAGATCCTCCTCCAAGTGATCCTCCTAATAGGAAGAGACCACTTTGGCTTCATGATACTCTACTGAATTCTGAAAGAAATGTTCCCATTCATAGATCATTTAGAGAAAGGAAGAAACCATATAGGTATGAGGGATATATTGCAATCATGAGCACTATGATTCAATTTGGACCTTCCTCATTCAAAGAAGTTGTAAAAGGTGAAGTTTGGAAGGATTATATGGCCGAGAAATATGAATCAATTTTGAAAAATGATGTATAGGATGTTGTGCCAAGACTGAGTGTGAAGTCTATCTTGACTTCAAAGTGGATATTCAAGATTAAACATGGAATTGATGGTGACATTGAGAATTACATAGCGAGGTTCGTAGATCAAGGAATCCCTAGGAAAGAGGGAGAAGATTATGATAACATATTTTCTCATGTGGCTCGATATATAACCATATGTTTGATAGTTTCCCTTGTTTCTAGTTAAGGATGGACTCTTCATTATATGGACATAAATACCACATTCCTTCATGGCATGTTATACGAAGAAGTATATGTTGAACAACCACAGGGATTTGAAGTGAAATATCGAAGAACACATGTTTTCAGGTTGAAGAAGGCATTGTATGGTTTGAAGCAAGATCCACGGAATTGGTATGCACGCATTAGTAGTTTCTTAATGAAGTTGGGTTTCACAAGAAGCAATGTTGATCCCAACCTCTACTTCAAGGTCGTCCAAGGTCTACCACTAATTTTGGTTTTATATGTTGAGGATCTTAATAGGTAGTGAGCCTCTGATGATTGAGTGTAAGAGGGAGCTAGCCTTTGAATTCGAGATGAAGAACCTTGTTCTCATGCACTACTTTTTAGGTCTCTAGGTGTGGCAACGACCTCATGAGATTTTCCTTTCACAGGGAAAATACATTATGAAGTTGTTGGAAATATTTGGAATGACTGAATGAAAATCCATAGCTACATTCATGGAAATTAACTTCAAGAAATTATGTGGAGAAGTTGTAGGACCCAATTTGGAAAATCCATACGAGTATAGACAATTAATTGGGGCTCTGATGTTCCTTGTGAACACCCACCCAGACATATGCTATGCAGTAAACACATTGAATCAATTTTTGACGGAGCCCCTCCATGCACATTGGATTACTTCCAAACACATATTGAGATATTTTCATGGGTCATTCACACTTAGTCTAATATATTCTGCCAGAGATGTTCAACTCTATGGATACATTGATGCTGATTGGGAAGGAAATGTTATCGACAAAAAGAGAACATCTAGATGTTTCTTTAGCCTTGGATCTGCCATGATATCCTAGATGAGCAGGAAACAAAAGTCTGTAGCAATGAGAACTATCGAAGTAGAATACATTGTCGCTAGCATGACTAGTTGCAAAGCAGTTTGGTTGAGGAAGATCTTTAGAGATCTATTTGAGCAAGTCCTAGACACTACAATGATATATTGCAACAACAAGAGCGGGATCTGTTTGGCAGATAATCCCATGTTTCATGACAAGTCCAAGCACATTGAGATTCAATATCACTTTATTCCAGACATGGTGCAAAGAGGAGTTGCTAGATTCCATCATGTATATATAGATGAGAAGATTGCAAATATTCTCACCAAGGCATTACTGAAAATAAAGTTCTTTGTCTTCAAAGAGAAACTTAGATGAATGGATGTGGCCCCTCTGGATAGGGGTAAGTATTGATCAAGGACACTGAGCCAACTCTTTCCACCTTGTTTGAGCTCCTAGGGTAAGGAATTGAGTAGAGGGGTCATGTTGTTGAGGGATCTTTGGAAAATAGGGTACTCTGATATCTATTACCTATAGGGTTGAATATGATGCATGGTCATAGATGTTGTTCCCCTATATGGTCTATGCATAGTATACCCCAAACCCTCAAGAAAGGCTTGTTGGGAATATCACTCTCTGTTGGCCAACAAGTTTAGAGTGTACTTGGGGTGTACAACCCAAGTCGATTATAATGTAGATATTCTACCACATGACTATTGAGAGTCATTGATTGGAAGATTAGTAGGAAATAGGATATCATTGAGACTTGCCGCCCATTTGAGATTTCGGGTTGAGAATGAGATCCCCGATGAGATTACAAGATCGAAGATGTGATCCACTTTATGATTAGTTATCCTATTGTTTTTTATGAGCGGAAGCTAGTGATCCTTGATTATTCTCCTTTTAGATCCAATAAATTTTCAACATATACATTTTGGCAGAGACAATCAAAGCATGATGACAACATGACAGGATGATGTGATGATCAACATACAAATATTGGCAAGTGGAATTCTTCCTAGTTGAGAGGGAGTGTTAATTTTTTCAACTAGAGTCAAATTCCACCTTGGACAACTCAGATGACTGAGATGATGATTTCATTAAATTCCTCT
Source organism: Pinus taeda (assembly GCA_000404065.3). Lineage (NCBI taxonomy): Eukaryota > Viridiplantae > Streptophyta > Pinopsida > Pinales > Pinaceae > Pinus > Pinus taeda. Next base: position 10,563 of record APFE030171486.1, read on the forward strand.
TTTCGAGAGATGTTAGGCTATATGGGTCTGACCCAGGTTCGAAAGAGTTATTTAGCCAAATAAATCTCACAGCTACTGGCCCTTTCGACAACAGCCTGCGAAGCGTGGACTGAGATATCACCCGAGGTAGCAGGGGAGGGTGTTGGAACCAAGTTTCTACACCCTTGGGATGTCTTGATGTGGTCTGGAGGGTTTTCGCACTATTCTGCGGCCTCGTGCCACGTAGATTCGAAACAGGGCAATTCCTTAATCCTTATTACTTAATGAGTTATTATAAAGCAGATCTACTTGTTCTGGTCTTTAAGAAAACGTTTAATAGAGAGAACCGGTGTGTGCATTCAATAGAGACATAGATTTGCATAAACTCATAAGCATAAAAATATAGATCCAACAGAAATATAAACCATAAATTAACCATATTTACAATATTTCAGATTCAACACAGTATTTTCAAAATCAACTTATCTTCATTCAACTCTTTTGCCACTACAACCAGATCTTTCCTGCACACTCAGCTGCAGGGGTCCACTCAAACAACTGCAGACTCTACTAGGCCTCTGTGCACACAGCTGCAGAGCCTTTATTTAGCCACCAACATCCTTGACCCCGGCTTACAAATGATCCAAAACTTCTTGCCTCATAAACCCATTACAATTCAGATGAAGAATGTATCAAATCTAACTGTCCCCTAACCATAGAGCCTCGCTCTATTTATACATTTCCATGGTCTGCAGACCATGGGCAGGCCGACTCACTTCCTATTATTCTACATTATCTTTGGGAAGAAAACCCTTTTACTTGACTCATTACAATTTGCACTCCGCGCACTTCGCGGAATCCTTTACCATATCTTTTCCCAAAATTGCAGGCTGTGAGCCCCAAAACTATTACCCGAGCCCTTTTCTACCCAACAGTCCCCCAACACAATCATCGTGACTCATCCTGAGTCACTCAGCTGGTGTGAGAATATTTTTGTAGAGGTCAGTTAGCAACTTCTGCACTTCACTTGTACTTGCATCAAACTCTTCCACCATCCGTTGTACCTGTTCAACGCGTGCTACTGACACATCTCTCTCTATCTCAGCTGCTTCCCCAGGTGAAAATTTTGCCTGCATGTGTGCCACCTTGTGCTCGATGGTGGTGGAAACTATGAATGCCTCATCAATCCATGGCTAGAGTCGTTCTTTAATTACTGCTTCCTTCTGTCGGGCAGCATCAGCTTGGAGTTTCAGGCCCTGGGCCTCCCTCATCTTGCCCAAGCGCTGCGTAATAACAACTGTCTACACGGTCCCTCTGGCATTATCACAGGCTTGTTGGAGCTTCCTTGCCTTTGTTTCTAGTCGTTGTAGGGTTGGATCTTCTTGAAGTGAAGTGAGCGTAATAAGCAATTATGTCAATAATTCGGTGCATTCCTTCATGGAACATGTGATCGTTTCCCACCCTGAGTGAATGATGTTTTTGTGCTGCTCAGTGACCTCTGGTGACATCGAAGGTGGTACCTATAATTTCAGCTCTATGATCTATAAGCTGAGCTCCAAATTAATCCTCGTAGCCTCCTCCTTTGCTGCACAGAACCCACTAGCCAGCTTGTGGATTCGAATGCCAACAGGCAACTTGGCCGCAATCTCCAACTCAGAGGCACTCGAACATGCTTCCCCTACAAGTTGTTCCAATTGCTAACTCTGTGCAATGGTTTCATCCCTTTGGAGGCTCAACTATTCTATATTAATTCTCTGTTTGATGAGTACCTATTTCATGCGCCCTTCCTGGGCATGGAGCTCCATCGTGGCGTTGTCCTAGAGCTGGTGCAAGCTTTCACATAGGAGGGTAGCCAAGTTTAGTCCCAGCCCTGTGAGCCGTCCTAGAACATCTCTGTCCTCCACATTTTCTATTATCAGCACTGCTGCTAGAATCGTGATAGTGTGAGCCATTTGGGCCTTCAACAATTGTTCAGTAGCTGACATACTCGGAACCCCATGAGTAGCGCTAGTGCCCATCGACACTGCTCATGTTCCAAGTTCCTGTAGCTGTACCCAAAGCTCCCCCAACACAATCTAATGCTCTGACATGGCCTCGTTGATGGCATCCCAAGTGACTTCGTGAATTGTGTTCCCTTTGTCACCTAGGTTGCCCTTGGTCAAGGTGGTCAGTTTGCCTCCCATTTAGATGCCTTGGCCTTCTTCTGTGGCTTCATCCGTTCTATCGGTGGCGGCCATTTTAAAGGTGCACCTATGGTGGTTGATGGTGTGTCTTCCACGGCCGTCTCTATGGGTACCTTTTGACTTCTTTTGTCCTTTGTTGTCGCAGCCCCTCCTGCTAGTGACTTTTCTATCGAAGTCTGCGCCACCTCCTGAGCTGCCCGCACCTTCGTAGCATGTTGTTTGTTTCGCTTTTGTTGTGCTACGTGCTTAGCTTCATCCTTCTGCTTCTGGATAGCAGCCTCATTGTGCCCCACTACATCTGGTCTACACCATTTCAGTGGCCAGGTATCCAATACCACATCAACAGCTCCATCAATGGCAAGGAAAGGGAGTGTGGTCCATGTCTGGTTGGGGTCCTTGCGCACACAGATGTAGACAAAGTGCATGTCCGCTTTAAACTTGGAAATGTGCTTCACACTATCATAAATTTCGATGAACACGTGGGTTGGTCATTAATCCATTTTTGCACATTCGCGTCCATCAGTATCCAAAAGATCTTAATGCCCTGGATTCGTACAACATCCCTTGTTGCCCAAAGTGATGCATATTTGGAAGCTTTTGGCCAATCTTGGTCCAAGGTAGGAAACTGGCTATCTTTGGGTAAGTTAGTGGTAACTAACACAATGGACAGCAGTAACCATGCATAATGGAAGGTCTTTTCCTCCTCTTGGACCTTCTGACAGTTGGTCAGGAACTCTTCACAAAGGAACTGCGACCAATTGAACCATTCTCCAGTTGCGCATTCCTCAGCGAGTGCAATGACTATCGCCGGAACCTCGGTGGCACAACATTTCCACATCACTTTCCCTACCAGCAACTGGGTAGCAACACAAACTTCCTTATCTGAAATACTATCAATAACCTACCCTTGCTACCCCTTCTTGATCTTATATTTCTTTTTCAGGGTTTTTATCATCGTTACATTGCCACTCTTATCAAAAATTTTCTTAGGGTCTCTTCCTTCACAGCGAAATTGCAAGATCCTATGAACGAGTTCGGCTGTGATGCGGATGGGTTTCCAAATCCATAAGAATCTATCATGTACCAAATAGAGAAACTGTCTTATGACCAACATTGTGATAGGGGACCGGAGAAAGTGGGGAATGGAAAAGAGATAGAGAAACCTAGCTTTTTCCACCTTTTGCAGCCACTCCTTTGGCTAAAGTGTTGTAACTGTCCCTTTCGCACTCTGCTCCATTAGCTTGCTAGTCACCAAATGGGGAAATTTTGTTGTATCTGCAAGATCCCAATCTTCAAATTTCATTTCCAAAATGCAGCCAGTCACCGAGCATTCAACTAGAACCCCTTTTGGAAGGGACGAGGTGATGAGTATATTATCGACTTCATCCAGATTGGTAGGGACCTTAGCCTTCCCTTTGCTTGGGGGTACATACTTGGGTCGTCACACTGGCTGGATAGTATCCTCGTCGGGGTTTATTTCTTCAACATAGGTTGTAGATCCCTCTACCTCCTCGTCACTTTCAATTGTAATAGTTTCTCCCTTTTCTTCCATCGTGAGCTTGCTAAAGCGTCGATTTCACGACAATCTTCTTACTGGTTCTTGTATGTGGAGGTACTTCTTGGTCTGCAGCATCCTAGGTGATTTATGGAGTTCAGCTGTCTATGGCATGGGATTCTGTGGACTCTCCTTGGTAGGGTTTATCGACCTGAGGAATGACTCTTCGTATTCCTTTGGTAGTGCTTGAAACCACAGGCTTTCCTCCATTAGCTTTTAATTCATCTGGCTCCTCTCGACTTGAACCCAGGGCATCCCATTCTTTGACTAATCAAACTTTGTTTTGTGCCCCTTTTCTTGTGTGTTATATATGATTTCAAATTCAAAGTTAGCTGTTCGCCCTCTTCATGGCTCATTAATGCGATGTTGGAGGTTACCCTTATGCCTTAATTGCCTGCCACCTACTCTTACATGTCATAAATGGGACATCTTATCATGAACAGTACCTGCAACAGTCACCTTCCATCCCTCCCCCACAGTAGCACAGCCCCTGGTACGCAGATGCGTCCTCTATATGTGACCTGTCTTGTGTGTGCGACCACAGTGCGCAGTTTTCTAGCAACTTGTTTTATAGTCCCGTGCCCTCTTCCAACTGTGTGGGGCACTGAGACTGGGGCTCCTATGGATAGTCAGGTGGTTGCACCCATCGTGCGAGCCTTCCATAGCCCTACTAGCCTGGGCTGTAGGCACCATTCGCCTTCCGTTGAGTCTATCATCGTCATGCAGTATGTGATACCTTGTGCCTTAGGGTGCGGTCTCAACCATGCGAGCAGGGTTGCGGCTTGTCCTAGTAGTGTAGGAGAGCCAATCATGTCTAATCCCTTCAATAGCTCTTTTGCGTGGCCTGGGTGGGTGACTTCTAATTTGAGCTTATCAATTTCTTCATCGAGCCTCACACTTTTCGCTCGTAGTCTAGCCCCTGTTTCCTCTAACTTGTGAAGTTTCATTTTGTCGTGGCTGTTACACAAAAAATTGTCACGATGACTTTCTACAGTTTGTGTGAGTCCATCAACACTCATACATACCTCCTTTGCAAGTCTTAAGCCTCATCTCTTCATGTCAAGCCTTGAAAATGGGAGAAACACCTTAAAAATATCTCAAATCCTGGTTTCGCACTTTCTCCTAGCATTGCCTGTAGTGCCGCACCCAATGGTAATGTTTCCTGTGAACCTGACCGCTCTGTCTATTGAGTAATGGGTGCGAACCCCTGTAAAAGTTAAAAAGGCGTGATTTCATTCTTAAAAATGCATCTTGGGTCACTTCTAGACACTTCTAGAAGGAATATTACGCTGGCAAGTCCGCTCCACCTTGGTTCATCCATTCGATAACTAAGGGAGCTAACTCCATGATATGAGGTGCTTATCCCATTGAAGGAGGAACTTATCCCTTCAATGGTGGACCTGCAACTTCCTCCATTTGCACTATTTCATGCATTGGGTTGGTTGTGAGAGAGGTTGAAAGCTGAAGATTCTTGAGGGTAAATGCTACTGAAAACTAGGCTTCCTTTTTGAGCTTGTGAGAGGAGAGATCACATACCTTTCATGTCATCTAGGAAGAACTTGTGCAACATCAAGGCAAAGGTTGTAAGGTTCTTTTATTCATAAAGTTAATACAATCAAGTTTGTTTTTCTCAATCAACTGTCTCTAATAGTTTATTTTATGAGCTCCTTGATCTTCATAATGAACATGTTTTGTTATATGCAGGTATGCTTTGATGTGTGCTTGTTTGTGTATGCAGGTTATTAAACGGGAACTGCTTGAAGCTGTTGGAGTAAAACTGCCTCAAACAAGCGTTGCACCGAGGTAGGGTCTGTTACACCTCTTAGTATTCATTAATGAATTGAAACATGTTTAGAGAAAAGTAGATTTTCTTGTGCTCTTTGTTGCTAGATATCATTCGATACTAGGGAGATCGGTCTTGTCCGTAAGAACGATTTATCTGGCCAACAAATTGGTGACTCCACTAGGGATCGGTTTGGTTTGGTTTGTGATTTGTCTTTGCTTTGACTTGAGAAACTTAAGTTTGGGTTTCTGATTTTGCCTTGATATATGTGAGTTTGGGTACTGGTTAGATCTTGGTTGGATTTTTATTTTTTTGAAATTTTGGAAGAGGACCGCACTGTCTGAGTTAGTTACAGTGCGGACCTATCCGCACTGTTACAGTGTAACACAGAGAGGCACCGCACCTAGTTCTACTAGGTGCCTGCGAACCCTGTCAAAAGATTGAAAAACCTGAGATCCATCTACCCAGTTAGGTTTAGTTTTTGTCCATAGCTGTTAGCATATGCCCAAACCTGCACTTGTCTTGACAAGAGTTCCTTGTGAGTTAGTTTTCATTGGCATTCTCGTTTGAAGTGATTTTCTAAGAATTTTTGTTTGTGGGATTGGTTTTTGCTTGGTCTTTGTAGTAGCTCAGAGATCCGAAACCTTAGAGCCTTAGATCACCCTCGTCTCTCTGGTTTTCTTGCTGAGTTTGACTAGCTTATGAAATCTATCCGTGAAGAGATCTAGATCCCATTTGTCTCTTATACAAAACTTTGATTAAACGTGATTAAAAGTTTCGAATTCCATTTTTTCTATTAAATTATAATTGGATGTTTTTTATTAGTTTGTTGAGCTGAACAAATTGATCCTTAGTTAGCTGAAAGACTAAGTTGAGCATCCTCAAAACCATTTCAAGTTTCTTTTGAATCCATTTTCGTTTAGATCTCAAGATTAGATCATAGTTTTGAGTTTTTCATAGAAATTATACAAGCTTGTTGAAATTTTTTTTTCAATATTTTTTTAGAGTTTTTCTAGAAATTTTAAAAGCTCTCTTAAAGGAATTGCTTATTCTTGTAGTTGTTGATTGTTGAAAAGCAAAGGGATTTTTTGTGAGCATGATTAGTAGTCTCGTTTTTTAAAGTTCTTTGGGAAAGACAAAAAGTTTCCTTTCAATTGTATGTTAAGAGAAAGATTCGATTTTCAAAGCATTGCATTTTCAACTCTTCCTTAGCTAGAAATTCATTGAAAAGGAAAAATAATTGTTATCATCTTAGGTGCATTTTTTAGTGTTTTGGAGTCGAGTCTTCATACCATAAAGTTTCATCTCCACACCCATTGACTTAAGGAACAAACAATAAAATTAACTCTTAATTAAAATAAATCTAGCAATCGTTTTATTTTCTAGGGCTCCTTTCACCAACATAGCTTAGGCTAGTATCTTGGAGTAGGGAGTAATTAACTCTCCAAGATAGTTTAAACAAACAAGTAGTCGATCTTGCGATAGGGAGAAATTCCAATTGTTACATCTATGCTCCGGGAAAGCTCCTCTTAAAGGAGAAGCACAAGATCATAACCGACCCAGTGTGGGATATTCACATATTAAAAACGGTAAACCTCAGATTGACCATTGTCGAGGAGCCTGGGGTCACTTGCTGGTAAACCTTGGATTATGTCAAGGAGCCTTCAAGGGGATTGAGCTTGTTACTCTGCCCTTGCGTGCCTATCGGATTGTAGACTATTCCCCCAGGTATATTTGTTTCTGTTGGTAACCTTAGTGACCATAATATTTAGGATTCTTTCCTAGGTGACGGTGGCAGGAAGATCCCAGTGTACCTGGAGCAGACGTTGACTAGACTCACTTGGACTCTCTGGGGGGTTATCTTCCTCGAGATAGTTATAGTGGAGAAACTTGTGCCAGTCTGTTTCATTAAGTAGGTTGTTGGGGTAACTGTTCCAACCACCATTTCTGTATTGAATTCTGCGACGTTGGATTTCATCACCAACTAGTGTTTTCGATCCGGAAAGATACTATTTTTGTGTGGTCTGATCTCCTAGATTTATTAGGTGTGTGCTTCAAATTGTTTGGTTCTTTAGAGACTTTAGGTGTTTTTCTTGAGATTTTCTTTGTTTTCATGTGAAGTAATTAAATAATTAATTGTGGTTGAATTACCGAGACAATCCCATCGACTACGGGGGAAGCCTCCCGAATTTACGCCAAGTCAACTGGAAGGGCTGCGAGCTCTTGTCACACCTAGTGAAAGTAGGGTTGGGTCGCTAGAGGCCTGAGAATCTTCATTGATTTTACATCCTGATCATCTAGTGCAAGCAACAGAACATATTTCTGAACCAATTTCATTTTCTGAGGTTACTGGTAGTATCACTCCTACTAGCTCATTAGCCAAAGAACCTGAAATCTCTGAACCTGAAACTGAAATTGCTACTACTCCATCTTCAGATTCGCTTCTCCTGCTTCTAGTGGTCGTAGTTCACCCAAAGTAGAAAATATCATTACCGAGAATCTTCCTTCTGGACTCATTTCCATTGAAGAAATTGTAAGTTCGAGTCCGAACGAAGGTATAAGCATCCCTGAAAATCAACCAACTATTGAAATTAGGGAGCGTGAATCTATTTTCTATAGTCCCATTAGAGGTGACACTTGGTATATTTCATTGACCAATTTCTTAGAAAATCTAGGTCTCGCGTCTTCACCACCCTGATTTCCTTTCCATCCAACACCCAGAGGTTATTATCCTCCTTTGAATATGTCGAGACAGTCATCCTTGTTTACTCAGACGCCAGAAACCTTCTTACATGGCAGTCCTTCTATTCCTCCTGGGTATCAGTATTTATCTGGTACGTTTTCAGGAGCTTCTCCTCGACCCATCGAATATGTCGTATCTCCTAGTCATAACGGAACTAAACCGTTAAGTGTCGAAAAGATTCTTATGATGTATCTTACTACTCCTAATCTGCAACCTCAAGGTAGTTCAATACCATCTGGGGGGTAGCCGCAAGGACTCAAATACTGCCTAGGGGGCAACCCCAAGGTAGTCCATTACCACCTGGGGAACAACCTCAAGGACAGTATGTCCCTACAGGATAGTATTTTCCTCAAGGTCAACCCTAGTATCAATATGTACCTCAAGGTCAAGCCCAAGGTCAATACCAGCCTCAAGGTTAGTACCAACCCCAAGGTCAGTACCAACCGCAAGGTCAGTACCAACCTCAAGGTCAGTACCAACCTCAGGGTCAATATCAACCTCAAGGTTTTCAACCACCTTCAGGTCAATCATTTTTTCAAGGACCTAGAATTGTACCATATAATTATCAATCTTACACTCAACCTGGTTTTGGTCCTCAATACGCCCAACCTGTTATGGGTCCATACCCCGGAGTGAACGTGGTGTGGGATCAACAGACTCCGCAACCCAGTGTGCAGTTGTCATCCCAATCTGGACGGTCTTTTATACTGGTTCACCCCAGCAACCTGTCCAGCCTACTACCCAAATTTCTACACCTGGGGTAGCTCATCAGTCTGGGCCTAGTTCGCATCGAACTTGTTGGGTGTGGAGCCTGATTATCTTCTATATTCAAAAGTACCGCCACATTGGACCCCAGTTCAAAATGGGGGCGGCAACGCCGCCCGTAAAATATTCGCTGCAGGGGGGGTCCAGCGGGGGTGGCTGCGACCTTTGGGAGCCCCACCCTGGCGGGGGGTTTCGGGGGCAGCGCCCCCGAAGCTAAAAATAGCTGTAAAATTGCCTTGTAAAAGTATAGTAAT
>APFE030171486.1:45059-96037 GCA_000404065.3 Pinus taeda
GGAGGGATAGAACTTCTGATGACTTTAACGAGCCAGAGAGGCTAATCGCTCGGCAACCTTTTCATATTTTACGAGTCAGTTGAAAAAAGCTTAAATGAGACTCGTTTTCCGAGGAATGAGTGATGATTTCGGGTAGCGGCTGATTCCAGGTAAGGTTTGGAATTTTCCAATCACGGCAGTGTCATAAGGCTAATAGAATCACTCTTCACAGATGTTCCTCGAAGGGGTAAAAAATCATATGGGGGTGAATGATCGGCTAAAAACAGAGTGGAGGTGATGATGAGAACACGACCAAGGCTCAAAAGCTGGCGCTAAGGCATTCACAATGGTTATTTACCGGTTCATTTTTTAATGAGCTTAAACGCTGGGGGAAACATTTTCTCATGACTTATGTTTATTTTGTAACGAGCTTGAACTATGCGCTAAAACTACTCGTGGGGGGTTTATTTTTTAACGAGCTTGAACCCTGCGGTAACATTGCTCGCCAGTCATATAATAAGAATGTCTCATTCAAGATGCTATTTCTAAAGGGGCTTACATATTTCAAGCTTTGCCCCGAATCCGTTCTTTATGAAAGTTAGGAAACGACTAGCCTTACTGTTTTAAAAGGTTAGAGGTCCTACAAATTAAAAAATAAATAGCCGCTCTTTGCTTGCACGCGGAAAGGTTTACATGTCCCCAGGTATAGCGAAAAATTTCCAGGTTACCACGAAAGTTCCATCTGCGTAGCAGAAAGAAAGCTTTCTTGGCGATGTCTACCAAGATAGACAAAGGGGAGTGGTGCGACCGCATGCCACTCAGCATAACCTTAGCGAAGGTATCTTATTCCAATACAATCCCATTCCTGTGAGGTTGAGTGTCATACTAGTCATATATCCCTCGTGGAAATCCACTCTATACCCAAGGTTTTCTTGCCGAAACAGACCAGGGTGCATGCCCCCTGGGTTTCAGTCACATCCTCCTGAATCACTCGCGCTCATTAGGTGGAAGGACTGGAGATCGATGAGACATTCCTTGCATGAAAAGACCATTTAGGGATGGCATTTGACTATTTACGATGTGTGAACCGGGGAGTGACATTTGGTCTACGAGCTTGACCATCCTGCCTTCGTGCGGAAAACACATTACTCTAAAGAGTGAGGAGACGATGGCTCCCATGCAATAAATACAGTCGCGTCCAAGGAGTAGATTATAATCTAATCGTCCTTGAAATACGATTACGTTCATGTGAATGGTTTTCCTTCTCAAAGTAATGGGCACATTTGGAAGGATCCCTAAAGGTCGACTGGATCCTTTGTCAAAGCCTGTCAGATTTCTCATTTCAGGCAAAAGCAATGGCAAACCAAGCGCTTCCCAAGCAGCTAAGGAAAGGATACTCACAAAAGCCCCTTCATCGATGATGGTACCAGCCATAACCATTCTATAAGCTTGTATAATGATTCTGAATGATACACTAGCTGGTAAACGGGGTCTGCCTAGTAGATTCCCGTCGAAGGAAACGACTAGGTTGCTTGGTGGTGTGACTGAATAGACGGCCGGATATGACTCTGATGAACTTCCATCCTGCGATAAAGGAATGAGAGGACTACCCCCAAGTTCATCGGAGTTTGTGTTGATGAAAAGAATTTGAACGGTGTCGTTCTCTTTCTCTTCAGTGATGGTATCATTCGAAGATGAGCACTCTGAAGGCAAGCCCGGGTCAACTGCCGTCTCAACCTTTTGACTTTTGTCTGGAATGGATTCAGAGGAATCATTTTAAATGATAGGCACTTCGGCGGACCACAATGACAGGCCAGCCAGATTTTCAACTGGTGGAGGACTTGGCAAGAGTTTTTTATATCCAAAAAGAATCCGTAGTGGTGAAACAGGATAGTCATCCAAAACTTTTTTAGCCTCGTCAAGGAAGGGACAACGGTGGACAGCGTGATTGCCTTCAGACAACTTACAAGGAAATATGGGATTCCTTTTCTGTCCATGCGCTTCACTTTCACTGGTTGATGGTGTGCATTCAACATGATCGTCAGAGGTTGATGCCACCGTATTGTGTAAACGATGAGACCAGTCCCTTAAGATCCGAGGGATGTAAGGAAAATCTCGGTGAAAGTGGTCTCCATGGCATATGACAAAAGGAGATTTAGGTTTCGACGGTGTGGTGTGATGGTTTTCACTGGATGATGCTTGGTTGCCCCCTTTCGATTTTGGTTCCTTTTTCTTCTTTTCCTTTTTCTCTTTCTGCTTCTTCTTCTTCTCAGTTACTTGATTTTTAGATTTATCAGCTTTATCAATTGAAGAGGAAGGAGGAGAGGGAGAATCAGACGAAGTATAAGGTTGGGAGGCAACTCTAGTGTCATCTAGTTGCTGATTTGACTGTTCAGGAATTACGGGATTCTGAACGACAGAGGTAGAGAGGAGCCAGATAGGAAAACCAATTGTCAACCCTGGAAGTGACAAAGTGGCCATATGGGGTGCACCAACATCTCCCCAAGAGGAGAAGGGACTAGGATTTCCTCCAAGGGGAAATCCTTGGTTGGTAGACTCCATTTTCTCAACCTAAAGACCAACGGGGAAATTTGTGATGTTATTCCGATTAAAATAAATTTTAGACGCTTTGACACAACTTGTTTTTTCAATTTTAAAGAGACGAGAAAAAACAAAAGATGACTCTAGTCACCTTCAATTTTTATTGAGCTTGAAGTGACAAGCGCTCAGAGGACCTTTTCCTTTAAGGAGTCTGAAAAGAAGAAAAATGGACTTCTCTGGAGATCTAGGCAGAGAGGATTACCAAATCAATCGCAAAACTGTAGAATACTTTTTACGGTATAGTAGTCAATCTTCCAAAATGTTGTGTTCAGTGCATTATGATCGATAGGGCAGTAGACATGGCTTCCTAAGGATAAAGGATGCATCCTATTGTGGTCTCCCAATATATACTCGACGGTACGTGGGAGCACAAGTTTGTACTAGCACATGCCGTCTCAGAGTCGAGGAATCACCCAACCAACACTGAAAACAATAGTTACCAGGTTTTACGATGCCAAAATACGTCTCTAGCCTAGACCTCTAGATTTTGTGCGTTAGGTTCCAAAGCATTGTTAGATTCATTAAATTTATTTTAAGTTTATCTTGCTTAAAAATTTGTCGTTCAGGTTCACTGCATGATGTGTATATAATTCCTAAAATGCAGTCTAAGATGACAAACAAACGTTTAATCTTCTTTTAGCAATGAAAACCCTAGCTACTAATGAAATAAAGTTAAGAATATTTCTGCAAAGAGCATAGAGCACACGCTAAATGCACAGTCCTAAATCAAACCAAGCAGTCGAAATGCAAATGCACATGCATGTATTTGTTTTCAACCTTCTTAATGTATGAATGATGATAAGAAATCTATGTGAAAATCTGAATTACTTTTAAAGCGACAGTACTCAACAAATTTCTTTTTCAAAATGAAGTGAAGGTAAGAGAGACACTTTGCGATTTCGAAATGAAAATTTCTTTTCGACACTTTAAAAACTACTAATTCAAATCATATGCAATAGTAAATGTATAATTGACTATCAAGAACAATGAGATTGTCTTCTAAAACTGAAAACGACAGCTACGACACTTTCAGATCCAGAAATGACAGTTTGACTATGCTACTTTTTTGCAAAAGAGAACTGAAAATGGCGCACAATACAGAAAAACACTTACAGTTCTTTGCACTAAGGAGGGGGAATAATGCAAGAGAAGGGGGTTTTCACAGAAATACATTGACTATAGACAGCAAAACTCCTGAATATGACTGAAAACAGTGAGAACAAACCACAGTCTAAAGGTAAAGTTAACCTTCCTTGACCATCGCACCTGTTACACAGTGAAACCAGTATGCAGTGCACCTAGTGCACTCGGGAAGTGCGATGCATATAGACTGCCTTGAAGGAAGGGTGTGATGGTACCAGTGCGAGACTTTAAACAAGTTTTCACTCACAGTTTGCAATTCAGTTCAGGGATTTAGGCTGAGTAAGTAATGTTCAGTGTATGTAAAACATAGGGGTGATCTAAAGAGGTTACTAGAGCCACCACTTAGGGCAATTAGATTGTTTGTAGATCGATTATTTAATTCATAAACAAAACCTGAAGATAGACTGAAGCAGCATTGATCTACTTTGCATTTGTATAACAAATTCAGTTCGAAGGCTAGCTGGCTTGACTTCAGGCTCTGTCTGTAAGTTTATAAAAGAAACAAAGATAGATAGGCTAACAAACAATCTAGTCGCTCCCCAATGGAGTCGCCATTTTGTTACCGAGAATAGTGTCCACTCGGATGCTGCTATTCACACTAAGATGGGTGGCTACCTTAGAAAAAAACAAGTAAAGTCTACTTTCGTTTTCCTTTATGAAAATAGACAAGAGGAGAACCAAGAAGACCAACCTTAGTCTTGTGCTTGATTTCCTCTCCTTCTTGATAGAGCTTCGCGGCTTCTTCTTCGTCTGCCCAGCTTCAAAGAGCACCTGTGGAATCACAACAACATACTACTATCGAAGAAACAAAGATCTATATTCATAAATAACACAGGACCAAATGTGTGTTAACCATACAAATGCATATATATAAACAAGTACACAAGAATATGGAGGAAAACTGGAATAGCTTTATTAAGATGAAAAGTAGCAAGAGGATTACAACCATATTTTCTGACCCATCATAAAAGCCCTTCTTCACCTCAAGCAAAGCTTAGATCACCCAACACTATGAATATACACCAGAAAACCAACAACACTTCTCTATAAGATACAAAATTCCAGCCTCTGGATCTCTGTGATGAGGGATCCATATATAGATGATTTTAGGGAGGTGAGTCGTCTTCTGGGTCTTGATTAGTGTCTTCTCTTTGATAGTTCCTGCTTCCACTTGGAGAACGGTGATCTCTTACTCATCCCTGGTCAAAAATAGCGAGGCAAGTGTCAGAGGGGAAGCTTCTGAAAGATTCCATGATCTTCCACCTCGCATTTTGTCCCTGCCATTTGTCCATTCCCGACCATCACAACCTACAGAGGAGAAATTTAGTATGCATCACACCTTGTACACTGGGAAGGTGATATGCATCACACCCTCTGCACTTGGCTTTCAATATGGTCTAGTTTTGACCATTTATGAGCAGTTTTCAGTGGAGAACTTCTGGGAGATGATGTAATCAGCTGACCTTGTTTCTTTAGGAAGTGAAGCAACACTTTTAGGGACTTACGAGCCCTCAGTTTGTGGACATTTATGATTGGGGTTGAAGTGCCCAAAAATGTCTATAACAATAGGACAAATAATCATCCACTATTGCAGACTGGTGATTCCTGTAGAGCCATCATCTCTTAGCTTGGGTGATCATTTGTGCAGCTATGGTGTACATTTGATGTCTTTATTTTCCTGAATATATTGCAGCTTGGATGGATGAAACTAGATCTGGGGTCTTCAAACTTATTCAATCTTTTCCTAATGTACAAGTCGATCCATGTGAAACAATGTTATGAAGTCGAATATGGAAAGACATCACCTAGTTACCAGCCATTGATGTAAGCCATTAACAGGTGCGAGAGGAATCACCAATAATGATAATGACCCTCAAGGTAATATAGTACAATTCACATTGTGTGAATATAGGATCTGATGTCAAACACCACGCAAAATCTTTCAGTCGAAGGCCATTAATGTAAACTTGTCGCCGAAAGTGAGAAACTTGCCATTGAGGCATGCAAGCTTCAAAGTACTGAAAGGGTTGTTCCTAAGTCAACTTCTTAGATAATGAGCTGATGTCGACAAGAAGTGACTGGTGATAGGAGGGCCTTAATGAATCCCACATCTATGACATGAAACGAAGTAAATGATTTTCTGGAGGTGAAAAAAATCTAATGATACAAGGTTCAGGAATGGCGGTCATGAAAAATGGAGAGTGAAGGTATTGCAGTGGATGAGGCGTTAGCTAGGTTGGTGAATTTTCTGAATGAGTTCTCTTGAACATATCGATGACACTGAGATGGAGTGGTAGCGTTAACCCCAAAAATGGATGGTATGGAGGATCAATGGTGATGTGACCGGTGAACGGAATAACCCAACCTGACTCAATCATGGTGATGGAGTGAAAGTGTCATGTTCAAGAGTAACCTGCTACCAATGAAGTTCTTCAAGTTTTCTTCCCTTTTTCCCCAGTCATTGCTGACCAGTACCTCTTTATTTTTGTCAAGCTTGAGGAGGTAATATATGCGTGTTCTATAATTTTCCCTTCGGGTAAACCTATTGCTATGTTTTATTGAGCCTAGCAACAGTGAAACTCACTCTTGTCTGGATGGACAAGTTTGTCGCTATTGTTTTAATGAGTTTAATGACAAAGATAACTCGGTCCTTTTCATGCTTAGAGAGTTTGAAAAGAGATGGAAAGGAAACTCCAATAGTCCTTTTTCGTGGCGTAATCTCTTAAGTCCAAAAAAGGTATAAAATCATACGAAAGGAATGACTTTGTGATAGCTTTAGCGAGCCAGAAAGGACAAGCACTCGATATTTTTGTGTAATGATCCCTCAGGTCCAAAAAGATTAAAATATAGAGGAGGGATGGCACTTCCCTTTACTTTAACGAGCTGGAAAGGCTAGCAGCTCGACAATATTTTCATATTTTATGAGTCTAAAAAGAGCTTAAAAGAGACTCATTTTTTAGGAACGAGTGATTTTTTTAGGTAGCAATTGGTTACAAGTAAGTTTGGAACCTCTCAAATATAGTAGTGTAATGAGGGTGGTTAATAGAATCACTCGTCGCAGTTGTTCCTCAAAAGGGTAAACAATCAAGTGGAGGCGTATGATCGGCTAAAAGAGTGGAGGTGACGGTAAGAACATGATCAAGGCTCAAAAGGCTGATAGCAATGTGATCACAAAGGTTATTTACCGAGGGTGGATTCAATTTTAATGAGCTTGAATCTCTAGAAACTATGCTCAGTGCCGGGTTTATTTTTTAATGAGCTTGAACCCTATGGTAACATTGCTCATGATAATAGTCAGAGATGTTCAATTTACCATTAACACCCTATTCTTTCGACAGTAATACAACCTGTTCAATTACTCCGTCAAATTGATTAGAAATGCAAATACATGCTTGAAAAATGAGTTAAAAACTAACATTTTAATTGAATTACATGAATAGTAACATAAAAGTAGTTTTACCTCTCATTTTTACCATTTCATTCAAATTTGGGATTGTTGGAGCTCTGGAGGTGTTTTCCCCCTCGAATTTCATCAGCTGATTCTGGGAGATCCAATGGAATATTTTCCACGCCGTCTGGACTAGGTAGGAGCTAACCCTGAGCTCTTCAATTGCATTCCTTCCTTTTCTGATTTAGAGCAAGCTTTCCCTTTCTTCTAGGCCCCTAAGGTTTGAAGAGTTCGTTCTCTCCCCATCGCACCTATCCTGCATCAAAAAGTGTGATGTATACTGAGCTGGCCATTGGCCAATCGGTATGCATCTCACCCTATACACAGCCAAGGTGCGATGGGCGCAGAAGGGAAAGTTTATGCAGTGTTTTCTCATGAAATTTTTTCCTGTTTTTGCCCAAATCAGGATCCTAATTCATCTTTTGTTTGTGTTTCAGAGATTCATCGGATCAAGATGGTTTTTACATGGTGTGAAAGTGAGCATGAAGAAGAGGACATGATTTCCTTACATGATCCAGGTACGGTTACTACATTGCAAAACTGTGGCTTGCTCAAATTCTTTCGCATATCCAGTATGAGGCAACAAATCAATTTGTTGCAATATCTTCTCGATGCATGGGATCCGACTAGCCAGGTGTTCTATATTAGAGGAAAATCCATTCCTTTGATAGTTGAGGATATTTACTAGGCTATCGAGGCATGGTGCCCCTCTCTCACTATCAGGATCTGCCCATGGGGGTGAATCTGTGAGGGATTATATTCGCCAGTTTTGTAGATATGGATCTCAGTCGAGCAGGGATGGCAACATGAGTATTCAAGATGTCATTGATCGGTCCTTGAGGACTATTTTATTCACCTTTTCTAGAGTGGGCGGTAGCGTGGCTTTTCATTTGACCAACAGATCTTATATGCAATACACCCTGGAATGCCTTGAACCAAAGGTATTTAACTGGTATGAGGTAGTACTTCCAGTTATAAAAGAACAACTTTCCAAGGTGAAGAATGGAAGATCCAAGAACTTCGATTACAATTCCATTCTGACTGCGTTTTCCTTGGAGAGGATTCCAGTGATGCAACCACATTACATTTCACTCAGATTGCCAGCACCGAGGGAACCACAGATGCAAAGATGGGTTGATCTCATGGCCAAATGTGCTGGTCAGTCACACATTTCATTCTTTGATGTCTTCTTTGAGTGGTTCGACCATCAGGAGATGGTCTTTTCTAAGTATCCATACATTGGGATGGATTTCCAAGGTGACCTGGATTTGGTTTTACCGGCTGGTGAGCAGTGGGGTGTTATAGGTAAAAAGATCTAACCATATCTTTGTTTATTGCTTTTATAATGTTCTTGTGTTTTTAAGGTTATCAAGACTAATAAAACTCATACATGTGTGCAGATGTTGGGCCAATGAGACCAACAGTGCAGCCAATGGTAGCAACTACCATTCCAGTAGGAGAGGCTGTAGGGAGGGCTGTCCTTCATGATCTGGACATAGCGGAGACCCTTGCAGTATTACAGGATCAGATCAAGGGTCTTACCCTTGGTATTCAGGATGTGAGTACCGAAGAGTTACCTCTGAGATTATAGCATGATATCACTGGCATGCCGAGTCAATGGACTAGGCTCTTACGTATGATTGCACAGGCGGTGACTTGCTATCACCAGCACCATTAGTCTAGGGTGCTTTTCTGCATTTTTGAGTTTTTGGGTCGTATGACCAATTTCGTTTTGGACACAAAACATTTTGTAAAAAACTATAAACAGCTATATATATTTTTGATTTTCGTATTTTTATTTCGGTTAAGTTATGTGATCCTGATGAAAATGTTAATTGAAATGATTTTTCCTTTATAAATGCTGCAAATGTCTATCTAAGACATAATTTGCTAATGAATCAGTTAATGTGTTTAAGTTTATGGAAATGTGTTAATATTGAATAGAATCAAACTCCCTTTCCAAAATACTGACCCTTAGGAACATACGATAGATAGCTGGATTCCAAACAGAATAGACGCTAGTAAGTTGTAGGATGACGAGTTGTGAATCTAGCCTGACAACAAGTCAGCGTATGCCATGTGCGATGGCATCAGAGGGAAGCTCCATCAACACTCTGTACTCAGCAATGTTGTTCGTTGATCAACTAATACATATCCCTCTGAAACTCACTAACTCGCCGCTTGGATCAAAAATGGCCCAGGCTGCTGAAGATAGATTCTGTGTACTACAACTAGCTCCATCGACATATCCAACAAATGATTCCAATAGGTCCAACATCTACAATAAATGCAAAGTGGATTACCTAACCAAAATGATCACTCTTGACAAAAACAAAAACGTAACAAAAGCATATAAAGAAATCACTACACTTAATCAAGCATAGTAACGCTTGAGATACAACCCATTCTGGGGTTGTGACAGTGGAATCCCATCGTAATCTACTAGCTCGTAGGCTCCTTTTGCTAATACTCTTTTAAAAATGTAGGGGCCCATCCACAATGGTTCAAACTTACCTGCTCCCAATTTATCAGAGTCTTGATCGTAAAGCAAGACCAGGTCACCTTCTGAGAAGACACGGGGTTTGACACTTTTGTCAAATTGCACCTTGACCCATTTCTTATGAGCTTCGTTAGCCAAAGCAACATCATGATGGGTTTCATCCAATTGGATTAGTTCCAAGAAATGAGCCTCTTCCTCCAAAGTTTCGGGAAGTAGATCGATTGTGAGCTTGAGAGATGAAATTTCACACTGAATCAGTAAGACCGCTTCAAGGCCAGACATCAACTAAAAGGGTGTAAATCTAGTTGAATTTCTCACCGATGTCCTATATGCCCACAAGGCTAAGTACGATTAAGTGTCAATTCCATTTGTGGACTCCAATCATCCTTTGCAGCATGCGCTTCAGGACTTTGTTGATGGCCTCAACGTGTCTATTAGCTTGCGGATAATATGGAGTAAAACTATCGTGGGACGGTCCTAATTTGGCAGCCAATTCAACCATCACGTGATTGCGAAAATGTGATCCATGATCTATGACTATAGCTTGTGGAACACCAAATCTAGAGACTACATGATTGAAAAAGAAAAGAGCAGTCGTTTCGCCGCTATTGTTTAATGTAGGCATCACCTCGGCCCATTTTGTAAAATAGTCAACTGCGACTATGATATACCCATGTCCCTCAGCCGAGGTGGGGTTACATGTCATGAAATATATGCCCCATTTGGAGAATGGCCCAACAACAATTACTGGATACAGTGGTGCGAGTGGTAGACTGGTTTTGCGGTTGAAGATATGATAGGCATGGAAACTTCTGACCGCGATTATGCAATCTTTGAAGATAGTAGTTCAGAAGTAACCTACTCGTAAGATCTTTTGTGCTGTAGCATAACTAGATTGGTGCCCCCCACACGCACCTGAATGACAATCATTCAGGAATTTTTCTACCTCCTCATGCGTGAGGCACCTTCGCAGAATTGTATTGACACCACGACGGTAAAGTGTATCATCGGCGATCATGTAGTCTTTGGCTTGGTATCGAGTACGTCTTTGTTCAGAGTGAGAGGTATTAGGCCTAAAGGTTTGGGTTTGGAGATAGATCAATATATCTCCATACCACAGATCACTTGACGATATCAGAAATAGAGATTCATCCATGATTGATGCTTTAGATGTTGAATCATTGGACGACGATGGGAGGTTGCATAGTAACTCCACGAAAACTAGATATTTCTTTAATTTGGATTTTGTGAATTCTAGATCAAACTCTTGCAAAATGGCTATCCATTTTGAATATTTGCCCCTAGTAATTGACGCGACAGAATGTAGGTCATAGGGTTGCAATCTGACAGAATGGTAGTTTTGCGAAAGAGGATATAGTGTTGAAATCTCTGTACTACTTGAATAGCTGCTAGAGCCAGCTTTTCAACATAGGAGTACTTGCTTTTTGTATCATTTAAGTTTCGCTTAAATAATAAACTAGATGTTCAATTTTGTCATCTTCTTGTACTAAAACCATTGCGGTGGTTGTATCTGCTACCACAAGATATATTTTAAAGTCCTTTTGATAGTCAGGAGCGTACATTAATGATGCTTTTATTAGGGAATCCTTTAAAGCATCAAAGGAAGCTTGCGTAACCTGATTCCAGTTGAAGGGTACTTCTTTTTTCAAAAGACGTGTATAACCTTTAGTGAGTTCGACGTAATTTGGAATGAACCTCCTTAGAAAGTTTGCTTTCCCTTGGAGTTTCTGTATCTGAAGCAAATTTGAAGGTGGAGGCATTTCGATGATTACCTGAACCTTACATGGATCGAGTCGAATCCCATCCTTAGAAACTACGAAACTAAGTAAACGACCAGAACTGACACAAAACACACACTTCTGTGGATTGAGTCATATATTGTAGTGTCTGCAATGTAGAAATATAGCTCTCAAATGATGCAGATGATCAGTCCGCTTTTGCAAATGAGCTGGTAGATCATCTAGATATGGTTGAAAAATGTGTTTGATGCCATGGAAGGTGTAGTTCATTGCCCTTTGAAAAGTTGCCCCTGTGTTTTTTAAACCAAAAGGTAGTTTACGGTATGTGAATGTGCCCCACGGACATATAAATGTAGTCTTCGACTAGTCCTATGGGTGGATTTTTATTTGATTATATCTAGAAAATCCATCCATGAATGAAAAAATTTCGCATCCGGCGCATTCATCAATTATCTGGTCGATGAAGGGTGTAGGCTAGTTTTCCTTTGGACAAGCTTGATTTACATCCCTGTAATCAATGCACACTCTAATCGTTCCTTGCTTTTTCATGACAGGAACCATATTCGATACCCAATCAGTTAGAGGAACAGGGTAAATTGGCAACGACTTTCTTCGGGTGAACTTGTCAAAGCCGCTGTCATACTGGTTTGACATCTGGATACATCTTGATTTCGTGTTCAACGATGCTCGAGTCGATTCCTAGCATTTCTTCATATGACCATGCAAACACATCTCTGAATTCGTGAAATAGAGAATATTATATTTTCAGTTATGAAGAAGAGCAAGATTTGCCGACATGAATATTCTCTACAACATCAGGTTTGGTCGAGATATTTATGGCAATAGTTTCTTCAATATTGGATAGATTTCACTTGGAATCCACTGTATTTATAGTATTTGATAGAAAATAAAAAACTGAAGGATGATCAAGGTCGCTAGAATAATCTTCATCGTTATCTTGAAGATGGGAATGATGGTGGTAATCTTCCCATGGTGCCTCTCCTATCATCATTGACTGAATGATTCCTTCGTTTGTGGAATGTATACGAGACCAAGGATCAGAAAAGGTACCATACTTTAGAGACCTGTCTATCCAAACACTCGATGAGTGTTGATTTGGGTTTGCCACCCAGGCCAAGAAAATTGATTGCTACAAAATTTCTATGGGGTTTGGAGGCAATACCTAGCAATGATCCATGCTTTCAAAATGTTTGGAAATCTTCTTAATCTTTGCTGATATAGAAGATACCATATTACAGGTTTCCATCATGGCCACTTCCACCAGATTACTCGGAGGTGGGAGGGAAAAGGTACCCATTAAGGAAGGGTCTTTTTGGCGGCTTACTCTGACATTTTGAAGTGATTGAGAGCTTCCATGGATCATTGGAATGCTTCCCATAGCTTGTGAACTGTTGGGGAGAAATGTTAGTTGGTCAACGATTGTAATTCTGCCTTGGAAGGGAAATGCAACTAAAATATTTTGACACAGCAGCAGCCATAGCATAAATCTAGGGCCTTCCCAGTAGGATATTGTAATCGAGGTTTCCATCAATAACTTTGACTTCAATTTCTACTGTATTGCCCGTCAGTTCAACTTGCAAGTTACTTAATATCCGATATGGTGTGTATGTTCTTCCATAAAATGCTTTTAATGTTGTTGATGATCGCGATAAGGGTGGTGAGCCTAAAGTTTTCTAGCAGCTCATTGACATTATATAGGTAGATGTGCCCTCGTCAATGATCGTTCGATGAACAGTTTTGTTGAGGGCTTTTACCTGTATAAGGAAAGAAATTTGGGCTAGTAACTGAGGTTCATATCCTTTGTGGTTAAAGGCCACAAGATTGGAATTTGTTGGGTCAATCCCAGCTATCACTAATAATAAAGCTTGCTTTTGGGAGGGGCAATTCTATAGTACTTCAAGTGTCGACATAGAAAATGGCGATTGAACCAGATCCTCTACTATATTATAATTCTGTGATGCTCGAGCATGAGGATTAGATGTTGATTTGTGTACTACTCCCTTTGGCGGCTTTATTGTTAGTTCAGGAATGATGGGTGGCACAACTTCTGATGAAGTTGTTGTCAAACTACTATGTTGATCTGTAGCCTTGTTGGTCAACATCTATGGATTCTCGTAATCTTTATTCCATGTCAATATCAAAGCATCATTTTTCTGCTTTGATACGGATAACATAAGCACTTTGGATGGGGAAACATTATCGATAGCAACCAGATTAGTTTCTATGTTTGGAAACATATCAGTCAATATTGCTGAGGTGCTTGAAGTTTTTAAAAATTTCTTTCAGACCTCATCTTGATGCGGACAATCTCTTGTATAATGGTCCTCATTGCATATGAAACATGGCTGATTAGGTTTCTTCTGCCCAACAAGGTTTTTAGAAGATTTCTCAGGAGGTGAATCTTCCAGTTTCTTATTTTTGTTTTTCCCTTTCTTCTTGCCCCCTAGTTTCTTTAGTTCTTTGCCTTTGTCATATGACACAGAATTAACCTCTAAGGCAAGAATTTTCTCATTTGCGTTTTTGCTAGAAACTGCAAGGGCTTTACCAGTTTGAGCCTTTATGGTTTGAATACTAGAGGTACCAATTACACCATCGACGACATGAGAGTTCCTGTTTGATTTAGGAGGGGTAGGAATGGAAAATTCTAGTCTAGGAGCATCAGGAATTTTGTCATAGAGCATGCCAGGCTGAGTATAGATCATGTCTAAATATTATGCACGAGCAATGAATTGCTCTTCAGTGACAACTCCTCCTTTCGCCACATCTTCTGTAATAGAAGGTAATAATGACTTAATAAACCACTCATCTAGAAGCTGATTAGGAACATAGGTCTTTATCATTTGACAATGATGTCACCACTCTTGAATATGATCAGATATGTGAGTGGCTGTTGTTTTCTTAAAATTGGTAAGGAGTTCTATTGCCATTTTGTACCTTATGGGTAGTTGAAAGTGGGTTAAAAAGGTAGTGGCAAGGGCACTGAAGTTATCGAATGAAGCTCTAGGCAATTCGATGTACCATTTCGCTGCCAGACGAGTTAGCATTCGTTGAAAAGGGCGAAGCCTAATTGAATCATCATTGAGGGTGTTGGATGAACACCACAAATGAAAGATCATTATGTGATTTGATGGATCTTCACCCAGATTTTTATTAAATTTAGGAATATCTGAGGGAAGTTTATGAGGAATATCTGGCCACCAAGGGGCATAAGCAATTGGATCATTTGTTAACCGATTCAAATCTGGTAATTCTAGAGTTGCTACAAAGGGCAACTCTTGATTCAGTTTTGGCAAAGCGTACCCAAGATAAGATGGGATCGCCTGAGCAATGGGCCTTTGCATACCAGCATAATGTATCTAATGCTAGTAACTTTGATAAGGTTGATGGACATAACCAATATAGAATGGTTGTCAATAACCATTTTGACAATGCAGTTGTCCATTACCTAAAGTGCCTTGTTGCTCAGATCCTCGGTAAACTTGCTAGAATTGGGGTTGTTGATATTGTACCAGCCATGGTTTTTGAACCATTTGTTGTTGCCCAACGCTGGATGATTCACCAAGATGTGGAGTGATAACACCCGATTGAGCTTGAGTCATCCTGGTTAAGGTAGCACTAATCTGAGATTGTGACAGAGCCATAGAGACAAGAGGTTGTTGTACTGCAACTTGAGTAATTTGAGGTTGAAATACAATAGGCTATGCTTGTACTTGTGACACATTCACAATGGCAAGTGTAGTGGTAATATTCGACACAGGTTGGGTTGGTTGCATTGAGTATACAACCCTTGGTTTTTGAGGCAGTATTGGTATCCAACCACTGGATGTAATTCCAGTTTGACCTAAATCTTATTGTGAGCTCTCATACGGTTGTTCTCCAAGAGGGAACAATGAAAAAGCATACTGCCCCCCGTACGGTGGTAATCCAATGTTCAAAAGATAGATGGGTCTTTGAAGACTAGGCTACCCAAATTGGAATTGGTATGCAAGATCAATTTTTTGAGCTTCAACATAAGAAATGTTAGATAGGGTCCTGAAGAACCAATGGGAACATACCATGTCATCAAAAAAGTCCCTGAGTGGACTCCATCTAGTGATTGATAACTAGTAGGGACAGATGGTATACCAGCAAACGTCGTAGGAGTGGTAGCAAGAGGTTCTGCTATGGCTGTATCGGATGACACAATCCTAGATGTTGATGGTTGTTTAGACATATTAAGTCTATCCAAAATATTTCCTAGCAATTCGACAGGAACTTGCGATGAAGGATGATTGAAAGAACTAACTTCAGGAATATAAGGATATAAGTGGATCCCAGCTCCAAAATGCAATGGAGTACTAGATGGAAGATCCTCTACAACTTCTTCTATAGAAATCAATCCAAGTGGAAGAGGTAGGCCATCAGGTCCGTAAAATATTTCTGTGGATGAAGAAGGTATAATTTTTGTAGCGACAAATATAGGAGGGGTGACACCTTTTGAATTCTGGAACTCAACTCCCAGATGCTCAGGTGAGTGAACTTTAGTTTTTGGATTAGCTCTAGATGGAGTTGTTTCAATTATCGAGGTGTCTACCATTACACTAGGATCAGTTATAATGTCCTCTTCTAACCGTAGAACTTCTTCTGTAAAGGAAAATGTACCGGAAATGATCAAAGTAACTGTAGTCTTTGATGATGTTGAAACACAAGTTTCAAATAAACCAAGAGAGGGGACTCAGTTAAACGAGACTATTTCGCTTGGAATGGTTTCGTTTCCCGAGGCAAAGATGGTTTACTTGCTAGCCTCCATGAATGATGGGGTTTTGATTGACTTTCTTCCACGATTGTAGATTACTTGATCAACTCAAAATTAAAAGGGGAAAATGTTATTCCATATGAAATTAATTTTATGATGCTTTGACACAACTTTGCTTTTTCATTTTTTAAGATTCGAGAAAAAGCTAAAGGTGAATCGAGTCGCCTTCGATTTTTAATGAGCCTGAAGTGACAAGTGCTCAGATGGACCTTTTCTTTTAAGGAGTCGAAAAGGAATGAAAGTGACTACTTTGGAAATCTAGACAGAGGGATTACCAAACCAATTGCAAAACTGCAATATACACCTTGGTGGTAAATTAAAGAGGAATTACCAAGGACTTTACGTATGGCAGTCAATCTTCCCAAATGTTGTGTTTAGTGCATTGCGATCAATAGAGCAGCAGACATGACTGCCTAAGGATAAAGGATATCAGCCTATTGTGGTATCCCAATATATACTCGATGGTACAAGGAGCAAAAGTCTATATTGGCACTTGTCGTATCAAAGAGGAGGAATCACCCAACCTTCGATGAAAATGATAGTTACTAGGCTTTATGACGCCAGAATACGTCTCTAGCCTAGACTTCTAGATGTTTTGTGTTAGGTTCCAAAGAATTTTATGTTCATTGAGGTTTATTTTAGAGTTGATATTTTTTTTAAAGTTTACATTTCAAGGTTGACCACGTGATTTAGATGTAAAATTCCTAAATATGCAATCTAAAATGATAAATAGTAGTTTGTTTTCTTTTAGCAACGAAAATCCCAGCTACTAAGGAAAGAAGAGTACGATTCTTTCAACAGAGAGAAAAGATCACACACTAAATGCACTTTTCCTAAATCATTTTCTACATGCAGTCTAAATGCAAATGCACATGCATGTCTTTTTTTTCTGTTTCCTTAATGTGAGAATGCCAAAAAGAAAACTAAGTACAGATCTGAACTACTTTTCTTCAAAGCGACACTTTAGCGATTTCTTTTCAAAATGAAAGGAAGACTAAGACGACAGTTTCAATTTCGAATAGAAAACTGCTTTTGACTCTTCAAATATTCACAATTCAAATCAAATAAAATGGAAAAAGTATAATCGACTATCTAGAAGAGGAGGACTTTATGAAACTCTTCTTTTTGACTCACCATGACAGTTGCGACACTTTTGAATCAAAAGACGACAGTTTGATTAGGCTACTCTTTGCAAAGGAGGACTGTAAATGATGAAAAATACATAAAAAACATTCAAAATTCCTTATCAGTGGAGGTTGAATAATGTAAAGGAAGAAGGCTTCAACAATGATATACCAATCATAAGCAGCAAAACTACTGAATAGAGCTAAAAACAATGAAGAAAAAACCAAATTCCAAACAAGGAAACAATATCATTCAGTCATTACACCTGTCCTTAAGGGAAATATGGATGCATCTCACCTACAACACATGGGAGGTGTGATCCATCGAGATTTCCAGTTAGAGACAATCGATGGACCAAGGAATGAAACTGAGCTTGGTTATTGTTCAAAATTTGCAATTAAATTCAGTGATTTAGGCTGAGCTATGATAGACAGTAACAACAAAGTATAGGGGTATGACCTTATGAGGTTATTGAGCTACCACCAGGGCACTTAGGATGTTTGCAAGTCAGATGTTCAGTTCATAAACCAACCCAGAGATTGACTGAAGTAGCATTGATCTACTTTGCAGTTTCATAGCAAAAGCAGTTCAAAGGCTAGCTGGCTTAACTTCAAGCTCCGTTTGTAGTTTATAAAGCAAACAACAGTAACAAACAAACAAACTATTCTCTCCCAAGTGGAGCCACCATTTTGTTTCCAGGAAAGCTAGTGTCTTTTCGATATGTTAGTCCCACTAAGATGGGTAGCTATCTTAGAAACAAACATTCAAAGCACTTCGCGATTTCCTTCATGTATGATAGATAAGAGAGAAGCAGAGAGCACCGACTTGTATCTTTCGCTTGGCTCCTTGCTTCTTTCCTCTCTCCTTTGATAGAGCTCGCTACTCTTCTCCTACTTGTCCCACTTTAGAGAATATTTGTAGAGGTAAAGCAACAACACACCATCAAAGCATAGAGATCTATAATATCATAAACAATGCATAATCAGAAATACATTAACCATACAATTGCATCTACAAATAACAAGATTCATAAATACACGATTATATGAAGGAAAACTCAAAGAAATTTATTGATAGTAGAAATAGAAGAGAGGATTAAAACCCAACTGTCTGATCCAACATCATCCTCCCAGCATGAAAGCCCTCCTCACCTCATGAAAAGAAAGATCACCCAACAATACAATGTCTCAAAGTGAAACCAACAACACTTCCTTACAAATTAAAAAATTCCAGCCCCTGGATCTATGAGATGAGGGATCCATTTATAGATATTTGCAAAGGGCTGAGTCAGCTTTTGGGTTTTTGATTAATGTCATTTCACTGATAGTTCTTGGTTCCACTTGGATATTTCATGATCTCTTACTCATCACTGGCCAAATTCAGAGAGGCAAGTTTTATATGAGAAGCTTCTAGAAGATTCTCTAGGTTTCCACTTAGCAAACTGTCTCTGCCATTTATCTACTCTCGCCTATAGCACCCCATAGAAGGCTCTTTTAGTATGCATTGCACCTGGCCAGTGTAACAACCAGTATGCATCGCACCCTTAGCATGGAGCAGCCTGTAGGTCTAGTTTTGGCCAGTTCTAAGTGGTTTTTCAGGTGGAACTTCTGGGAAATGATGTAATCAGTTGACCATGATCCTTTAGGGTGTGAAACAAAAATTTTAGGGGTTCAGGAGCCCTTGGTTTATTGACATATGTGATTGGGGTTGCATTGCCCAAATATGTCTATAACACCTCTACACACATAGCTACAAAGCCTCTATCTACCCACCAACACCCTTGACTTTGACTTACAGATGCTCCAAAACTTCTTGCCTCATAAACCCATTACAATCCAGATCAATAATGTATCAAAACTAACTATCCCCTAACCATAGATCCTTGCTCTATTTATACATTTCTATGGTCCACGGACCATGGGCAGGCCAACTCACTTCCTATTATTCTACATTATCTTTGTGTAGACAACCCTTTGACTTGACTCATTACAATTCATTACCTGTGCACTTTGCAGAGTCCTTTACCATATCTTTTCCCAAAATTGTGGGCTGTGAGCCCCAAAACTATTACGCAGGCCCTCTGCTACCCAACAAGAGAACCAAAATTGACCTAAAGATCACCCCATTTGGATAAGTGGAATTTTATTTTGAAATATTTTATCCACTCATGTATAATGGAATGGATTGGCCCTAAGCACATGTAAAATTGGACAAGGTCGGCCTTAACCCCAAGTGTACCCTCATGTAAGCCTACCAATAGAAGAGACCTCAAGCTCATTTCCACAAATTGATCAAGCCATCTTCTACTCTCTTATTTTGTCTTGGTTCTCACAGTTATGATGGAAGAAGTTTGCATAACGGTCTGAAATCATAGGGGTGAAGCTTGCACGGGTCTAGGGTTTATGTTTCTTAGACATAGGCATGTAACTAAGCTTTTTCTTCCCCATAAGCACACACACAATGGCTAAGGGATGTATGAATTTACAGGGTAAGTTCCTTAGATAGAAAACCAAAGGACACCACTCACAAATAGATCACAGATCAATACACTAGTATTCTTGATGTGGTTAAAACCCTCAAGGAGAGAAATATTCCATGGCTTGAGCCAACACGACCATTTTAGGAAATTTATTAATGTAAAACAAAGAAAATTTACATAATATTATCTCATGAATGGTCACCTAAAAATGACCCTTCATGCTCTCTAAATAGAGATCATGGACCAATAGGGTGTTAAGCCACGGATCAAGCGTCGATAATACTGAGGAGATAATGAATCATTAGATCACTTCATGTCTAGAGCATATTGTGACCATTGGATTGTAAGTTACAAAAAGTTACATATTGAAGAAAAACACTTTACCTATGTTGTGTGTGGAGCATGATTGTTCAGAGGTCTTTGTTTCAGCCGGATGTATACCCCAGGAAGTTTGTACACCCCTCCACGCGGGGGGTTCCAGGGGGGACTTGTCTCCCCTGCGGGGGTCCAGGGGGGTCGATCCCCCCCGGCTGGGGGGTCTGGGGGCCAGCAGTCCCTCGGCGAGGGCTCGAGGGCAGCGCCCCCGAAGCTAAAAGGAGATGTAAATTTGCCTTGTAAAAGTATAGTAATTTCTAGTCAATCTGGGCCGTTCATTAGGCGAATGATCTAACGATAGAACTTATGTTTAGTTTAGGGTTTTTTTTTCCCTAGAAGGCAACCCCTCTCTTTGTATGAGGGCATTTTATTTGAGGCTGTGATATAGATGTGTATTCTATGTGTGAGCGAGAAACAGAGAGGTGAGACTATGAGAGAGAATAGAGGATATTACAACGGATTTGTTGTAGGTTGTGTCTCTTCATTTTGCTGGATAATAGAAAGGAAGGACTGGCTATTCAGGGTGGACGTAGCCCAAACTGGGTGAACCACGTATATTTGTGTCTCTCTTGTTTTATGCGTTTTCTTTGTTTATATTTCTACAGTATTTTATGTGTTCCATTGCTCTGTAATATATAATTTTCTAACAACTGGTATCAAAGCCTAAGGTCTATTTGGTTGATAAACTCGCAGGAAAGAAGGGTTCCTTGTTTGAGTGGGAGAAATGGCGGAAGATGGTAAGTTTAGGGTCGAGAAATTTAACGGCCAAAACTTCTCATTGTGGAAGATGCAGATGGAAGATTATCTGTATCAGAAAGACCTATACCTACCATTAGGCGGAAAAGAAAAGATGCCGACGGGTATGAAAGATGAAGAATGGAACCTTCTCGATAGAAAGGCACTCGGAACAATACGGTTGTGCCTTGCAGCGTCGGTCGCCTTCAACATTTCGAAGGAAACAACGACAGATGGTTTGATTAAGATGTTGGAGAAACTATATGAAAAACCCTCGGCCTCAAACAAGGTATTTCTTATGAAACGGTTATTTAATATGAAGATGTTGGAAGGTGGATCTATTGCAGATCATTTAAATGATTTTAATACTGTTACAAGTCAGTTATGTTCTGTAGGGGTAAACTTTGATGATGAAGTTAGAGCTCTATTATTACTGTGCTCATTACCAGAAAGTTGGAATGGTTTAGTAATGGCCATTAGTAACTCTGTGTCTGGATCTAGTACTTTAAAGTTTGATGATGTTGTCGGTGCTATCCTTAGCGAGGAAATGCGATGGAAACGCTCCGGTGGGACATCGGGAAATTCTTTGAGTGCATAGTCTAGGGGAAGAAAAATGGAAAGAGGAAAGAGCTCAGGATATCGCAGTAAATCAAGGAAAGGCAGATACAAGTCTAGATCGGGGATAGTGTGCTGGAAATGCGGAGAGAAAGGACACCTAAAGAAAGACTATAGATCTTGGAAGGGAAAAGAAGGAGATTCACAGCAAGAAAACAATCATGAAGAAAATGTGACAGGTGAGGTGTTACAAGATGCTTTGGTTCTTTCTTTCGAAAATATTACTGATTCTTGGGTGGTAGATTTAGGGGCCTCATTCCATGCCAAACCTGATAAGAAATACTTTCATGACTATGTTTAAGGAGATTTTGGAAAAGTTCATTTGGGTGATGATAAACCCTATAAAATTGTTGGAATGGGTAAAGTTCTTGTAAAACAACAAAACAGAAACCAATGGCTACTAAAGGAGGTAAGGCATGTTCCAGATCTAAAGAAAAATCTGATTTCAACAGGGCAGTTAGGCGGTGAAGGTTGTGTGACAACTTTCACAGATAAAGCTTGGAAGGTCACCAAAGGAGCCCTAGTAATAGCAAAAGGTGAAAAGGTTGGTACATTGTATTTGTGCGATGGTATTTCTAACTCTGTTAATGCTTTAACTTCCAAAGGAG
The DNA here is from genome assembly GCA_000404065.3 of Pinus taeda. Classification (NCBI taxonomy): domain Eukaryota; kingdom Viridiplantae; phylum Streptophyta; class Pinopsida; order Pinales; family Pinaceae; genus Pinus; species Pinus taeda. The sequence goes on from APFE030171486.1 coordinate 67,244, forward strand.
CAGATGCAACATTATGGCATCATAGGCTTGGACACATGAGTGAAAAATGGATGAAGATTCTTCACTCAAGGAATTTGTTGCCGGGTTTGAAGAATGTTTATTTGGACTTCTGTGAGAATTTCATTTATGGAAAATAGAAGAGAGTCAGCTTTCTCAGAGTTGGGAAAGAAAAGAAGAATGAAAAATTAGAGCTTGTGCATACAGATGTATGGGGACCTGCTCAGGTATCATCTCTCACTGGCTCTCGTTATTATGTTACTTTTATTGATAGTGCAACTAGAAAAACTTGGATTTATTGTATTAAGAATAAATCTTATGTATTTGATACTTTCAAGAAATGGAAAGCTTTGGTTGAGATTGAGACAGGAAAGTAATTGAAGTGTCCTATACCAGACAATGGAGGTGAATATTGCAACAAAGAGTTTGATAGGTACTGTTCAGAGCATGGAATTTGCAGAGAGAAGACAGTTCCAAGAACACCACAAGAAAATGGTGTCAGAAAGGATGAATAGGACAATCATGGAGCGTGCAAGGTGCATGAGATTGCATGTAGGATTGCCTTTACAGTTTTGGGCAGATGCCGTAGATACTACTATTTATCTAATAAACAGAGGGCCTTCAAGTTCCTTGGATGGTGGTGTTCAGGAGGAAGCATGGATAGGTAAAAAGGTAAACTACTCCTTTTTAAAGCCTTTTGGTTGTGAGGCCTTTGTCCATATTGATAAAGAAAATAGAACAAAGCTTGAGGCAAAGTCAAAGAAATGTACCTTTATTGGATATGGTGTTAATGATTTTGGTTATCGCTTATATGATTATGAAAATCAACAAAATCATTAGGAGAAAAGATGTAATATTCAGTGAAAAGGTCTTGTATAAGAATCAGTTGCAGGAAAAGAAACAGGAAAAATAAAACAAGGAATACACAGTTCTTGATGAAATCACTGAAAAAGTAAAGGTGCCTAAAAATAATAATAATCAACAACCACAACAGCAACAGGCACCCCAAACACCTGAAAGCGGCGTTAGAAGATCTACAAGGATAAGTAGACCCCTTGAACGATACTCTCCTTCATTATATTATTTATTATTGACTGATCCCGGTGAACCCGAATGTTATGAGGAAGCAATGCAGGTTGAAAGCAGGAAGAAGTGGGAGGTAGCCATGGAAGAAGAGATGGTCTCCTTAATGCATAACCAAACTTGGGACTTAGTCAAGTTGCCTGTAGGTAAAAATACATTGCAAAATAAATGGGTTTACAGGCTGAAGGAAGAAGATGGAGGAAAACAGAGGTACAAAGCTAGACTTGTGGTGAAGGGGTTTGCATAGAAGAAAGGTATTGATTTTGATGAAATATTTTCTCCTGTTGTTAAAATGATTTCAATCAGAACTATTTTAAGTCTAGTGGCAGTTGAATATTTTCATCTTGAGCAGTTAGATGTAAAGACAACCTTTCTCCATGGGGATTTGGAGGAAGAGATATATATGTAGTAGCCACAAGGATATGAAGTGAAAGGGAAGGAGAAACTAGTTTGCAGGCTGAAGAAGAGCTTGTATGGCTTAAAACAGGCTCCAAGGCAGTGGTATCTAAAATTTGATAGGATTGAAGGATGTACAAAGATGATACAATAGGAGAAGGAATGAGGCATTAGAGCCTATCCCCCCTTAGTGACAACTTCCTCAACTCCAACAATAAATCAAAGTTTAGTAAACTTCACCTTTGTGATAGCCTTTGTAAAGATGTCTACAACTTGATCATCGATTGAACAATATTGCACTACAAGAACATGGTCATGAATGAGCTTTCTGATGAAGTGCATGTGTATTTCAATGTGTTTCATGCACTGATGTTGGACTGGATCTTTGCATAGTTGAATGGCACTTTGATTATGACACCAAAGTGTAATCAGATGTTGCTGCTGAAAACCAAACTCTGACAGAATTAGACGAAGCCACAGGACTTCCTTACAAGCTTCAATGACACCAAAATACTCTACTTCTACTGAAGAAAGAGAAATGGCACTTTGTTTCTTGTAAGCCCATGTAATAAGTCTAGAACCAAGAGTGAATACATAACCTGCAATAGACTTCCAATCATCAGGGTCACCAACCCAATCAAAATCAGTGAAACTAACCAATAAAGGATATGCTTCTGCACTTTAATGAATCCCAAACTGAATTGTACCCTGAACATAACAAAGTATTCTTTTAGATGTTTTCCAATGACTTTCATGTTGGTTTTTCATAAACCGAGAAACAAGGCCAACAACAAAGGAAAGGTCGGGATGAGTATGGGTCAGATAGAAAAGTTTTCCAACAAGGTGACGGTATAAGGTAGCATCAACTTCAGGGGAAGTATAAGTGACTGAAATTTTGGCTCTAGAATGAAAGGGAGAGGGGGCTGGCTTACAATATTCCATGTGAAAGTAAAGTAGGAAATCACAGGCATACTTAGATTGGGAAAGGAAAATACCTTCGTTGGATTGCAAGACTTGAAGACTAAGGAAATAATGCAAGTGTCCTAAGTCTGTCATTTCAAACTAATTTTTAAGGCTGGACTTCACATGGTTTATAAGGTTGGGATCACTACCAATAAGGATAATATCATCAACATAAATAACAAGAATGATAATGGGCTTACCCACTTTCTTGGTGTAGACAGTATTGTCAGAATAACACCTAGAAAAGCCAGTATCTAAAATAAAGTTATCCATTCTGTTATACCAACCTCGAGGGGCTTGCTTGAGACCATAAAGGGATTTCTTAAGTTGACATACAAGGCTGGATTTTGTTTGTCTAAATCAAGGATATTGTTCCATATATATTTGGTGGATTTAACATCCATATGATGGACTTCCCATTTGAAAGAGGAAGCAAGGGAAAGAACTAGGAAGATAGAGTTCATTTTGGTAACAGGGGAGAAGGTTTTAGTATAATCAATGTCTTCAACTTGCGAAAAACCCTTAGCAATAAGACGACCTTTAAGTTTATCAACTTTTCCATCTGGTCCAAACTTGGTTCTGTAAACCCATTTGCATCTAATAAGTTTTTTTCCCTTTGGAAGAGGAAAAAGGTCCCATGTATCATTTGCCAATAATGAATGGTATTCTTCATTCATAGTTGAGTCCCAATCCAGATAACTTAAGCTTCTATAAAGGTGTCACGATCATACTTTGTTGAAGCTTGAGCTAGTAAATAAGAGGCTATATCAAAATGAGAACATTTATGACGTCGATATGTATGATCACCTGCAAGAGAACTTGCTACATCCCGAGTAGTGCAAACCCATTTTGGAAGCTAAGGAGATGAAGGAGGATCTCGAGAAGGTGGGGGAGGATTGTCATCCTTTCTATCATCATCTGAAGAGAGAAGTGGCACATCTATTGAACGAGGCTCGTAGGCTGATATATTTTCAGCAAATTCTACATCTCTTCTAATGATAACATTTTTGGATTTAGGTTGAAGAAGTCTATATCCTTTGACATCTTCAGAATATCCAACAATGATACATTTTTCACTCTTAGGTTCTAAGGCTTTATGTTTATCATTTGGAAAATGGGCCCATGCTTCACTTCCAAAAACACGAAAGTGACTTTCATCTGGTTTAATTAAGTTCCATTCTTCTTCTAGAGTGATATTCTTTAAAACCTTAGTAGGAGTGTGATTTACTATGTAATTCACACAGTTAATTGCTTCTGCCCAAAAATTAAGACTAAGTCCTTTAGATTGAAGCATACAATTATCCATTTCCTTTAAGGTGTGATTCTTCCTTTCAGCTACATCATTTTTGTTGTGGAGTATATGGAACAATATGTTACAATTGAATTCCATGCTCAGTATAAAAGTTGATGAATTTGTTGTGAACATATTCTCTGCCATTATTAGATCTTAGCTTAAGAATTTGAAGTCCAGATTGTTTCTCAACAAAGGCCTTAAAGGCCAAGAACATGTTAACGACTTCACTCTTGAGCTTTAATAAGTATACCCAAGTGTGTCTGGAGAAATCATCAATGAAAGTTAAGAAATGCTTGTATGCAAAGAATGAAACAACTAGAAGTGGAGCACATAAATCACTATGAACAAGTTGTAAAGGGGTTGAGGTGTGCTAGGAGGAACGTTTTTCAAAACTATCCCGATGATGTTTTACAAGTACACATCTGAAGCAAACACCATTTCTGCATTATACCATAGGAAGACCTATCACCATATTTTCTTTACATATATTTTGAAGGGAGTGATAGTTTAAGTGACCAAATCACTCATGACAAAGTTTGCTCACTTCATCATTATGAGCAAAAAATATTGAAGCAAGAGTTAATGACCCAAATTTGTTAAACTTATACAACCTTATGGAATCATCAACAATTCTAGTAGCTAAAATCTTTCCAGGATCTCTTAGGTTCTTAATTACAACATCATGAGGTGAAAATTCAATGGTTTTGCTTTCACCTGAATGAGTTATCTGATATGAAAATAGAAGGTTGCAGGATAAGGTAGGAACACATAATACATCATTAAATTGACCATTGTCTAAATGAATAGCTCTAGTCCCTACAACACTAAGAGATCTATCATCACCAACATAAATATTTTTGGTGTTACAATCAGTTAAAGAAGAAAAAATGGCTTTGTTTTTTTCCATGTGATAAGAAGCTCTAAAATCAATGAGCCACTCATGAGAATGAGAAGAAGATTCATAACCAGATTGAGATGCTTGAAAACCACATGCAAAAAGTGTTATCCTTGAATATGAAGTTGAAGTTGAAGAGTGCTCCAAATGGATGTTATCATTCTTCATTGTTGCTTCAAAGGCTTCCATCTTCTTAAAGCATTTGGATTCTAATTGGCCATCATGATTACAAAAGTTGCAATGTCTATTAGTCTTCTTCCCTTTGTTTTTAGTTGCCTTATCATTTTATTGAGTTGATTTTTGGCTGTGAGACTGAAACTGCTTAGGACCCTTGTTTGGCTTAGGACCATTTTTTTTAGGATGTTGCTTCTTAGGATTCTTTGAACTTGGTTGCTATTGGGATGCTAAGGCTTCCTTAGAAGAGTTTCTAGTATTAAGAAGATCAAGATGTAATAGTTTTTCTTGCTCTCTTATTAAAGAATCATGAAAGGAATCAAAAGAGGGGGACTTGTAGTCTTGTCCTTAAGAAATAAAGACTGCTAAAGTAAAATGGAAGGTGGAAACAAACATAGAGTAGGTTGGTCCTAACTTAGTAAGAATGGAATCGATAAGGCTACCATCTTATTTCTTAACCTTAACACCTTCCAAGAGAAGTCTGAGGGTATTGAACTTGGACCAAAAATCTTCAATGGAAGAAAAATTATTGGGGTCTAATGTAAGCAACTCATTTTCGAGTTAATGGGCTCTAATTTCATTTTTAATTCCAAAAACTTTATTGAGCTGTTTCATTGCTTCTTCGAGGTTATCAATTTTTGTAATATGGAATCTAAGGTCTAGAGCTATAGACATCCCTATCAACCCACATGCTTGATCTTACTTATTTTCCTATTTGGCTTTTTTATCTTCATATTTAGTTTTAGACTCTTGGCCTGAGTCTATTCTATAAAGACCTTTACTTCTAAGTAAATCCACAATGTAGGATAGACATTGGAAGTAGTTGGTGTTGTCAAGAATAACTAGCCATGGAATTTCCATCTTTTAAAGAAACTGAAGTAGTAGATGCTAAAACTAAGTGTTCCAATGGAAAGATCTTGAAAAATTAGGCTGATTAAAAAAAAACGGCTCTAAAAACGGCTTCCGGATGAAGAAGTTATGGATTTTTGAAGAAACGTTGTTGAAGATGTTGTTGAACCACATGAATGTTGGGAAGTGAATGATAATGTTACATTTTAAACCCCCCCCCCGGCCCCCTCCAAACTTAATCTAATTAGTTCACTTAAAAAGAAAATTGCTTTATGTAACCCACTTTTATAAATAAGTGAAAGTCACTTTTACAATGGTACTTTATGAACTATCCACTAAATTGTAACTTAAATAAAAGATAAAGTGGCTTTGGAATTATAAGTGACTCACTTTTTATAATGGGTGAGAACATTTTTAGATAAAGTAACTTTAAAACATAAGTTACATGTGTTTTTTGAAAAAGTAACTCAACAAAAATAAATACTTGAACCCAAGACTTCTATTCTCATAAAGTAACTTTGGACCAAGTGAGCTAGTTCAAAAGGTTAGTAATTTTTGGAAAGGAGGAAGGGGTATTTTTTTATTTTGCTCACTAAAGCTTTGGGGTGCGTTTTTGCTTCAAAAACCCCTTTTTTCCTACAAAACAAAAAAAACAACCACACAAACCGAACGAACAAGCAAAAGCCTTATGACTTAAAGTTAGATGTGGCCAAAAACTATATATTTTCCTCAATGTTTCTGATTTTCCGTGATCACACTAAGCCGCAACAGAAAAGAGCATACACATGAGAAAAATCATTTATTTCTAATTCTACTTTTCCCATAGTGCATAGAATTGCAAGGCAAATAGCATACACAAAAATCAAAGGTATAGATCCAATAATAAAAAAAATATAGACGACTCTAAACCAAAATAAACAGAGAGATAAATAACTATATCTGCAAATAAAGACAGTATATGTCCAAATCTTAAAAATGATGTAGCTAGGGCTACCGAAAACATTTCACATGAAACAAAAGGGGTTCCTTACTAGAATAGATGCTCCTAACACAATAGAGTATTCCTCTCAGCCTGAAAGTAGTTAGAAACAATAGATCTAGCAAATGACAATTGGATGCAGTTGTACCGGCTTCAGATTTGGATCACCAATAGATGCGGCCCTCGAATAGCTCTGATACCATGTAGGAATTTGCAGGGTAAGTTCCTTAGATAGAACACCAAAGGACAACACTCACAAACATATCACAAATCAGTACACCAGTATTCTTGACATGGTTAAATCCCTCAAAGAGGGAAATAGTCCATGGCCTGATCCAACATGGCCACTTCAGGAAATTTATTAATGTAAAAGAAGGAAAATTTACATAAGCTTCTCGCTTGAATAGTCACCTAAAAAATAACCCTCCCTGCTCTTTAAATAGAGATCATGGACCAATCAGGTGTTAAGCCACGGATCAAGTGTCGGTAATACCAAGGAGAGAATGAACTGTCAGATCACCTGTCTAGAACATATTGTGACCATTGGATTGTAAGTTACAAAAGGTACATATTAAAGAAACACGATTTACCTAACTGTACACTAAACCAAGTTGTACTTAATTATTTCGTATGTGTCAGAATATCCTAAAAAAGGAGCATCCAAGAAGCCTCGGACACTCGCACAAAGGCCTGAAGGGAGCATCTAGGGTTATTGAAGTAGATCAGATGGTGTTGGTCCCCAGACACTAGCATAGAGTGGTCAAGGGAGCATCTAGGAAGTCCCAAATTCATGCATAGTAAGAGGAAGAGAGTGTTTGGGGGTTTAGAGCAGTTTTGCATGAGTTTGACCCCGTACGCATGCATACAATCCTCCTTGGAGTGTTCAGGTTAAACACAGATGCCCTCACATAGTGGTTAAGGGAGCATCCATGGAATTTCAAATGCACACAATTAGTCTTGTTGGCAGTGTATAGAGTTTTGATCTAAGTATTAACAGTTGCCTTCAGTTTGCTTCCGTGCTCTGATGTATCAACGGGTTCTCTCTATTGTTCTATAGATATGTAGTCTATTATGTAAATCTCTACTGCAATTTTATGTATTGGGCTCATTATACTCTCTGCTGAAAGATTTTTATGGTGATCTAATAAAGAAGAATATTTGAAAGGGTTTTCCCCCTTATGGGGCTTTTCTCTAGTCTTGGACTAATCTGTTGTCTCTTATGGTTATGTTGTTGTCTTCTTCGTTATTGCATATATTGTTCTATCTTCAGTTACAGTTTATGATTTGATACATTGCTAATAATTGGATGCATTGTTAAATGAAGAAGTAAATTGGGCTAAAGTAATTGATACAACATAGAACAATATGAAAAGTTAATATCATTCACACATGTTACTCTGATATCGCTACATTTAAATCGGTCGCTTTAGACCTCATAATAGACTTGGTACTATGTGACAGTGTTGAAGTTTTTAACCTAATGTGTGATTTCGAACTATAACCCGAATCTTGCTAACTCTCATTATATTTACTGGAGGACACAAGCTTTGGTTTTTTTTTCTTTGAGAGGTGGAAATCATAGCCCAATCCAACTTCACACTGTTAAGCATTAAATTATCCTTGAATTGTCCGTTGTTATGCCATATTAAATAGAAACATTTTAAATGCAAGTTATGTCATGCCTCATATTATTATATATAACATTTTATATAACAATTGGAAGTTTAAAATTTATTGTTGGTCACCCATAAGGTTTTCAGTGGTATTTAATGAGATCTCATTCAAAGAATTTAATGGGGTCGCCACATTCACACCCGTCACTCTCGATGTTGATGGTTTCATGCGATGCTTTGGCACTCACACAAACAAACAAAAATTTCATTTATGAGATCAACCACATTTATTAATGTGGTTGTGAAAATATAAATAATATTAAAAATAATCTAAAAATAAATAAATTATACATATAATTTGGTTAAAAAATAATATGAAAATTTCTTATATACAATTTGCCATGGACAAACAAGAGGAACCTTTAGGTTTTTGGAGCACTAGAATCTATTACAAAGTGAATTGCCATCTATTAGGTTGTTAGTTCAAGTAGTTGATAAAGAAAGAAAGAAATGAAAAGTGAATGGAAAACAAAAATAAATTACACAAGTAAAACACAATGTTTATGTGGTAAAACCTTGACAGGGTGTCAAGGAAACATCCATAGGGAAAGAGATTGGATTCTTTATTTGATCAAGAATGATTCTCCATGATACAATAGTTTGGGCATTCATCAGTTTTATATAAGAGCCTCGTCTATTACATAACCTTTGTTTCAGTATAAAACTAACTGAACAGTAACTAATATAGTTTTACACATATTTACATAATTTTTTGTCAAATTCAACAAACTCTGCCTTGACAACAATTTTCCTAATCCCTTTCCCATGCCCATTCATCATCTCTTATGCAAGCCAAGAGAAGCTAAACACCATCGTAGCTTCTCTACTGTAACTAGCTTCGTGAATATGTCTGCAAAATTCTCCTGTGTATGGACCTTCTTAAGAGCTACTTTTCCGCCATCGATCACATGTCTCAGAAAATGATACCTTACATCAATGTGTTTGGTCTTGCTCTGATAAGCTGGATTTGTAGCCAAGTGAATAGCACTCTGACTATCACATAATACATTCACTTTCTCTCGCATCCTTCCAATCTCATTAAGTAAACCCTTTAACTAGATTGCTTCTTTACTGACATCTAAAGAAGCTATATATTCTGCTTCGATAGTGGACAATGCAATTGTTTCTTGAAGCTTTGACATCCAACTAATTGCTCCACCTGCAAGAGTAAATACATAACCTGTAGTAGATCTCCTTTTGTTCGAATCACCTGCATAATCAACATCCACATATCCACAGACTAATCAACTACCATTAAAAATGATGCAATGATCACTTGTGCCTCTTAAATATTGAAGCACCCATGTCACTACTCGATAATTTTCTTCACCTGGATTTTCCATGAACCTACTGACAACTCCAACTGCATGTGAAATTTCAGGTCTTGTAGATACCATTGTATACATTAATTTTCCTACAACATTCACATATGGTACATGAGACATATACTACTTTTATTCATCAGTTCTAGGACTCAAAACTGAAGATATTTTAAAATGGGAAGCTAATGGAACATTAACAAGTTTCACACTGTTCATACCAAACTTTTCAACTACTCTTTCCACATACTTCTATTGTGATAACCAAAGCTTACCATTTTTCCTGTCTCTATGTATCTCCATGCCCAAGATATGTTTTGCTTCTCCAAAATCCTTCATATCAAACGTAATAGAGAGTTGAGCCTTTAACCTGTTGATTTATTCCATGCTTTTGCTTGTAATAAGCATATCGTCAACATTCCTTTGATATATCTCCCTTTCCTACTACATTCAAAAGTTCCAAAGATTCCTCCTTTAGTGCATGGAGAAAAAATATTTTCATGATTTATTTATCTAGATCACTATGGCTTGATCTCTTCAAATTGTATTGAAAAATTCCACAAATTCCTCCATGTTCTCATACTCTTTCTGCATAATCTTAAAAATTTCTTCCTTAACATCTAGAGATTTACAGTAGTCTTGATACATTTCGAGGAAAATCATTTTCATATCATCCCATGTAGTAATAGATTTCCCTCCTAAACCCATGAACCATCTCAAAGTTATTCCCTTTAAAGTGGAGGGGAATATCTTCAATTTATGTGCATTGGAAATATAATCATACCCTCGACAGACAACATCGAATTCAAATAGGTAGGTTTTCGGATCTTCAAAAGAAATACCATTAAAGCTAGGTAATGATGTCAAAGGAATATGATTCATAGATGCATCTCCCCAGATATCACCAATTGGAAACTCGATCAAAGAAGTTGCAAGAGCCATGAATATCTTCCAATATTTACTTGGAATCTCAACAGGTTATGGTTGTTCTATAATGCATGGTTGATTCTGTTTAACAACACTCCCTCGATCAAATGGTTCATTGAATTCCCTCAAGTCTTCTTATTCTTCTTCTGAACTCACAGTGTTTAGTTCTCTCGATCCTCTGCTTACTACTTCTTCTTCCCTGAATTATGCTTTTGTTATTGCGGGGGTTTTTGTTTGTGAAAGTGACTACCCTCCAAATCTTGTATGAGATCTCACCCTAACAAAAGCTCACAAATATGTTCCTGATTCAGCTCTTGAAATGATTTATTGGATATAGGTATTTCATAAAAGCATGTTAATGTGTATCACTTTTTCCCTTTTTGTGGCAAAGAAGATTTATAAAAATAAATGGAGTTGGAATGTTTACTCGTAAATTTACAAAATCATCTAGAATTAGGTGGTCGTAAAAGAAGACAAAACATGTCAGTTTAAATTCAATTTCATGTCATATTTTTTGTAAAATTTAATGTATATATATATATATATATATATATATATATATATATATATATATATTATATATGATTATTAATTTATTGTTTTCTTTAAAAGATATTCATTAATATTTTACATAAATTTTTAAGTAGTGACAAAAGTGTGACCCCCCATTTCTCTATTGATATATGTTTCTTAATTCCAATTTCTTTAAGAGATGTGTTGTAAACATTCTAAAGATTGCTAAACAAATTTAAAAGTAAAAGGTAAGCATATTTTTTAATTATTATTAAAATACTAGTAAAAATGAAAATCTTTTTGTATATATAAAGCCGGGACCCAAGAAACTATCCTTTCAAAGTTATAAAATCATTTTTTTTTTATAGAAATTTGAAAATAACATATAACAAAATGTTAAAATTATTTTTTGAAATTTTTTTAAAATATATTTTAAATTTTATATAATAAAATTTTTAAATATGATTATAATAACATATTTTATATTATTCAAAATATAATATATAAAATTAATTGTTTAGTAATTCTAATTCTATTTTATATATATATATATTTAAAGAGTTTTAGCATTTCATTTAACTTTACATGTTTAAACCTGCATATTTAAAAAAGTTATTTATATTTTGTGAGTGATTAACCATAGTTTTTACCAATATTTACTATCAGTTGACTTATTTACAAATTTAGTATTTACTTTTTATAACATTATTTATATTTTCTGAACCCATTAAATAGGTTCACTATAGCTTTTACCAAAATTTATTGTTAGTTAGTTTTGTTACAAATTTAGCATTTATTTTTTATAATTAACAAGTATGAAACTCAACTCATTTAATTGATATTTTTATATTCATTTATTTTTTCTCTTCTTTCATTAGAGTACTTTTTTTCTTTTGCCATATAATTAGACACATTAACATGATTGTATCAAGTTCCTTCCTCCTTTTTGGGGTCTTCTTCTACCCCTTTTATTTGTATCTCTATTCACGCAATCAGAAAATAAAAGGAAAACGTTCAAATAAATTGAAATCTTAAGACATGGAGTAGGTTTAAAACTTCCCTCCCCAGGATGAGAGACTGGCCCCTAAAAAGAAAGCAAAAGAAGGAAATCAAACTAACAACAAAATTATAAGCTTGGGACTTGAAACATGGTAAAAAAAATTCCCTTCCCAGGATGAGAGAATGGTTCTTATGAAAGAAACAAACGATCTAATTCTCAAGACCTAGAGGAGGGTGAAAAAATTTCCTCCCTAGGATGAGAGAATGGTCCTATGGTCATTACTAGTCGTACTTTCACACCTTCGATAGGCTCCCCTACAACGACACCAAAATGTTGGTGTTCAGATATGAATCATACAATTCATATGATTCCAAATTAATTGTCAACCCGGGACTCGACTAGTTATTTTAAGGCTATCATGCAAGGTATATGCAGGCCACAAGTTCCCTACCCAACATTGAACATTCAATCATAACATAACAATGTGTAACAACAACTTATAACTGTAACAAAAAATAAGAGTAACAACAAGTTAAGACTCACAACAACACATTGAAATCATTATGCAACAAAGAGATAACACAATAGAAAATAAACCTACACACACATCTAATCCAACAACGCTTGGTCAAGAGAATGGGCCAAACTCCCTGATCAGGGTTGTGGCAAGATCGAGATCTATAAAATACTCAAAGGATCAGAAATTGTATTAATCAAAATATCATTATAGAGGTCTGTTGTTACAGCTCAAAAATATCGTATATATCCTAGCGGTGGCTTTCCCATCCCCGTAATAAATACTTATACATTTCATAAATTAACTAACATTGCCTAGTATTATGGCAGCAGTTTGACTACAAATACACAATGGTTTCTTGAAATACAACATAATTCAAAGATAGCACTTGTGCTGGCCGAGAGGTTGATCCACCGCTTGTAGCTGATATACACTAATAATGTTTCTAGCTTAATAGCCATCATATGTTGAATCATGCCTTTGATCATCATTCCTCCACATCTGCATGAAAACTTAAGTTAGCAAGTCACTTTAGGTAATAATCCCATATGACTACGTTTCAATGATTACCAATTCACAAAGACATGACAATAGGTATACCTTTGTTGTTTAGAATGAAAATCGACCAATAAGGGCATGAAATGAGTTCAAGAAAGGGGTAAAAAGGAGGGTAAAAATTGGAAAAATTAGCAACCAACAGGACTTCCACTTGACCTCCATACCCTGAATTCCATTTTGACTAGTTTTCCCATACCTTTCTCCCCTGCAAAAGATCAGCTTGATTAGTTTAACATTTACATTTCTAAATTGAAAAACCAAAAGATTATTTTCTACAAGATTTAGATAGTGCATGCATACATAATTCTTAACAATATTAGGATCATTTCCATGCCTACTTAGTGAAAATAACTAGATGATAGAATGCAAGGTTAACTTAGGTCTCTTTTGCAAGTAATGTGTGTTAATTCCTAGCTAGGTGATTTCATGTCATTTTCATAGCACTTTTTATTCAAGACTTTCATTTCCTTAACATAGGAAATAATTTAATTTATGCATTAGAAATAGATTTACATTCACTGTCAGTATTCAACCTCCTTCTAGTCAATAGAAGACTAGTTTCAAAAACCCTAGTGGTTTATTGCCCCAGTTGAGAAGTGACAAGAGTAGACTATTGCATTCGTTGTGCATATAGCACTGTCACCTCCAAGTTTGTATTAACCCCGGGTTGATAAAGTAAATTTGGTGTCCCTAGGAGCTGCAAAATACTTGTTGAAATACTAGGGCTCATCAGTCCTATCCCCCTAACCTTGGAGAGGGATCTCTCATTGGATCAACTATCAATCTAAGGAGTCTGATAGGATTTTCATTTTAGACTAGTTATTAAGCTCAAAGGTAGATGATATAGGATTTGATGGAAATGTTGGATGTGAGGGCCACTAAAATAGGATTATAGCACATTAGGCCATGCATAAGCCATCAAGACATAGGCAAGGTAGGCACATATCTCAAGTCATTTGTCAGTTGTATTATAGCCAGGAATGAGGGAAACACATAAATATTCAGGTAAATGTAACATAGCATAAGGTTATGAATTATACTACACAACTTATAACCAAATATTTAGAAGAAACATGACGCAGAAATGCATAATTCTATCATGTATTATATCCACAGTTATCTTGAGCATACATGAATGAATTCAAGACAACAAATTCAAAAATGGATATTAGATTAACACAGAGGAAACACAAACTTGAAACAACATTCCACAAGAATCTCTGATAACTAAGTATGCTCTGAGCTTTATTAAATGTTTACATACAATGCCTCTCCTCTCAACAATTCTCCACCATCCATTACATTTCACATTTAGCCTTTTATATTATTTAGGCCAAAGACTAGATCCATTTTATTTCATCCATTAAGTGATCAAAAGGTGTGTTTAATAATTTCTAATAGAAACAACAAGATTCAGGTTAATTATAGAAAATGTTTTTAATCCTTATCTGCTCGGTCTGAACAATGAAAATATCACTGAACTTGCTTTATACAGCTGTCTGTATTCCTCTTGAAAATATCAACTGCCTGCTATGATGCCAAAAATCTTGCTAAAAATCCTTCGAATGCCTTATTGGGTCACTTTCGATCAATGAAAACCATAAAACATGGAGGAGTGTAAAATCATGATTATTGGAAAGCATCTAAACCATAAAACTAGTTAGCAGTAACCATAGCCTTATGTCGTGAGTGCTAAAGCCTTTAGCTGGGATAGGGGGCTGATTCTTTGGAATACCGTGTTACACAGTTCCATCACACATGACATGGTACCACATATATATGCACTTGGGATGATGCCTTGTACTAATATCTCCTAGCTCTCTGAAATATTTATATCTTTGGGCTAGCCCCCACTTCGAAGCTTCTCTTCCAATAATTCCAATCGATGGTTTCATTCTGTGCACACATTACTTTTCATCGATTGCGATCAGCGATCACCTTTTTCATGTGGCACTTTGTCCTCATGTGACTCTTCATGTACCCATGTTCATCCCTCTTATCAGAGCCCCTCTCTCGGTATTTTTAATCAGAGGTTTCTCTCTGATGCAACACAAGCCTCAACCTCCGATCGCCAATATAGGATTGTTGATGTCATCATTACCATGTCATCGCCACATCACTTCCATGTGTCAGCTTGTGAGTGGTGACATGTATCACCCATTTTTGGCCTCTTCTGACCCTTAAAAATGTTGGATCCATCTACCACGTGTCCACGGTACTGTCATGTCATAGTCCACATGGCATAATCAGAACCAATTACTAATTGCCACACGTCCCTTTAGGATGCCGATGATTAAAAAACATGGCCACCCTGCGTCCGTTGCGCATCACCGATTGTCATCCCCGCCGACTACCAACTAACCATATATCTCCAGAATGTGAGATATGAAACCTTAAAGATGCAAGATTTAGAACCTGCGAGATGTGGGATGTGGGGTACTTGGGACCTCTGATCGCTGAATGCTAATCTGTTGCAAGCCCACATCTCGCAACTCTTAATATGCAGCCACCTTTCCATCCCTTGTAAAAGCTATTTGTTAATCTTCGATATGTCTGATCAGAGATTGGAGTTCACTAGTTTTGGTCTGACCTTCCATTGCCTACCCCTCCAAACCTCTAACTTGCAGAATTTGAGATAAATACTTAGGCATTAATTTTCTCTATCTTTTGTGTCTCAGATCCATTTGGGGAGATCTATAGCTCGTTGGAAAGCTAATGCAAAGCTCATACCCATTAAGACAGTTGCAACATGATCTGAACTAGACTTCAAATTCAAAACATCTCCCAAACATCCACACTGGTCTTAACCATAGGACCTCAAGGAGTAAATGATTCCTTGTACAAGCAACATGTAGGTTATGACACATAGTGGCTCATAGGCTAAATTCACCAAAATGAATAGAAAGGGGATAATACCACTTATTCCTATTATAGGATTCTAACACAACACATAATGATACTAGGGAAATTTTTTAATGGACTTCATTTTCCCTTAGGGAATTATAAAAGGCATGATTTTGCCATTAATCATTAGTTCACCTATCTTGAATTTACACCCATCATTAGCATACATGTCAGCTTCTTTGTTAGAGTCTCTTATGACATGGAAATATTTTTTTCATGGGATATCTTGTGTAATTTTCTTTATCCTTTTCAATATGTTTTCCATAGATTTCTCCTTTAGGAGGGATCCTTTTACTGGATGATGTAGGATTAGAAGAGAATCTCCCATAACCGTAAGTGTGTCCACCTGATGTTCTTTGGCTAACAAAAGTACTTGGTAGAGACCATATATTTCTACTTGATTATATTTCATATGACAAAGACCCCATGGGTACCTGAACACATTTTCCTTCTCAGGGCCATATAGTACCCATCCCCCTCTTGCCACGCCTATCTTTATCCCATTAGAAGTTTCCATAGGTTAATTCCAACATTTTTTTTCCACACCTTTTTTAAAAAGGGACATAAAATAAAAATATAATCCACTATTTCTCCTTCAACCTTACATAACAAATTAGCTTGTATCAATCTAATTCCCTTTTTACCCATTATCCCATGTAACAATATTGTTTTCCATAGCCATCTAAAAAAATATTGTTTGAGAGGAATTGAAACATTCTAAACTATCTTCCACCACCATAAACTTTTTCCATGAAGTTTTAGTTCCATTTTTTTCCTTATAACCCAATTTTGTTGTGTAAAATCTAATAGTGTAGGTTATGTATTTTATTATTTTTGAATACATCATTAATGTATAGAACATCAATATACAATTCATTGATCACAAGGTTGTGACTTGTCATGTGGAATGTGTCGATTGGATTTTAATTACAATTCTTTTAATATACTATGTTAGCTTCATTATAGGTCACCCCTTTTTGAAAAAAATTTACCATGAAGCATGGGCAAGGAGGAATACCTCGATATAAAGTCATAATTTTCCCAAGTAGTTTCATCTTCGGGTAAATTCTTCCACTTAATAAGGTACTCATTCAAACTTCTCCAGCAAGGGACTTTGCTCTTGAATTCTAGTGCCTCTTTAGGTTCTAGTATTTGTTTCCCTTCTTCATCTAAAATGAGTAATTGTGTTTCTATCATAATTGTTGGAACCAAGTTTTTCATCAAACATAAAACATGGAATACATGATCTAAGTTCCCTTTGTTTGGAATGTCTAGTGGATACACTACTCGATTGACTCTCCTTCAAACCTAATAAGGGCCATAAAACTAGCCACAAGTTTATTATTTTAATAGTTTTTAAGTGAGTTTTTCTTATAAGGTTGTAATTTAAAAAACACTCAGCCCCCCATTTCAAATTCATGGTTATATATTTTCAAATCAACTTGTCTCTTTATTCTATTCCTTGATATGACTTTTTAAGATGAAAATAATTCATCAAAAGTTGTTAAGTAGTATTTTACAACAAGATCCTTGAATTTGGAGAAGAAATATTCCTTTATTGATGGTGGAGGATACCCATACAAGGCTTCAAATGGAGACATTTTAGCTGACATGTGGTATATGGTGTTATGACACCATTCTGCAAGATATAGCCAATTGTGCCACCAAGATTGACGATGATTCACAAAATTCCTAAGATAACTTCAAGGCACCTATTAACTTTTTCAATTTTCCCATCCTTTTGAGGGTGGTATGAAGTGCCCATCTTTCATTCGCAAAATTCAAGCATGAAGAACACTTCATACATGCATGATTATTGAAATTTCACATATGTAACATCTCCCTATATTCTTGAAATACTATCTACAACTAGATTTTAATTTTCCCTTATTATAGAGAATTAAAAAAAACCCTTATGTTTGTTAATCCATTCATGTTGTTCTTGTGATAGGCTCTTATGGCTTAACAATCATTTTATATACTATTTACATGTTGTTGAGGCATAAAGCATGGACAACCTTTCTTAATTGTACATAGAATTTATTAGCTCTCTAGAATTTAATTTCCAAATTTCAAAGAAAATGGGGTGGTTTTCTTGCATTAATGCTACTTCTATCCTAATACCTAAAGCATTGATCCAGGTGGATTTTGGTGACCAGCCACCTATCCTATTTGGACCCCCACAACTGTCTCTTTCAATTTTTCAGTTTCCGTAATTGTAGCACAATTTACTATTTTTAGCAGTTTTTCGAGTCCTGAACTTCTGGAACCATTTTGAGGCCCTAAACGATGTTTTTTGGGGAAATCTGGGAGAAATATGGGACCGTGGATTGATGTTGCTCTTCCCAAAGTTGTAGTTCTAAGATAGATCTTTCTAATGAGCTATTGTACATGTCAAATGAAGATCATGTGCCAAAGTTACGACCCTCGGAAATTGATGTACCAATTTACCCAAATGGGGCCCACAATTTGGCGTTTCATCTTCTAGGGTTAGGTTTTGGGATGTTAAGGGTTTTCCATTATTTCTCAACAATAAATAGGCCTTCGGAGTCTCATTGTAACACAGTTCAGAGGCATGTAGCCACCACATCTCTTCTCAGAGATAAGCTACCATCACCCTAGCTGGTTTATTTCCATTTCTGTTTGTAAGCATATTTCAGTATTTTACATTAATGAAATGAAGTATTATTTCCACTACATCTCTATGTTTATGGTTATCTCTGTAACTTGTTGTGTCCCTGTTTAAATTCGGACCACTCGTATTAGAGCAGTCTTCTTTTTCTCTTTATTTCTTTGCATGTCCCCAACGAGGTTGGGATATAAGGAGTTAGGGCTTGAACTAGTGAAACCTTTGCAAGACAAGCCTCGCAAATCCCGACGGCCTCCCATGGCGGATGGGAAGAAAGATAAGGGGGTATGAGATCCTATCAAAATCTTCCTCGAAGAAGTCCTCAAGCAGCAAAGGAAAGCGATGATGGATAGCTTTGCACAGATCCTTCAGCGGTTACCCAGAGGTGACGCATCGGCTTCCAACAGCTACTCTAGAAACGCCACACCATTTAAGTTACAAGTTAATTTTGGAATCCCCATATTCGAGGGTCAAATAGACGCAGAGCCATAGATAAATGGTTAAATCTGCTAGATGGGTATTTTTCTATTCATGAATTTTTGAGTCAGGAAAAGATTGTTTTCGCTATTCTCAAAGTAGCCCCCCACATCAAGGACTGATGGAAAACCTACTGCGAGCAGAAGAATGCAAGTATGGGTTCACTATTTTCAGCTGCACCCACTTGGGATTCATTTCGAGATGTCGTCAAGGAGCAGTACTACCCTGTTGTAAGCTATGAGGACAAATACATCAAATGGACCACACTACGCCAAGGAAGGGACCAAGATGTGCCGGAGTTCATAAACATTTTTCATACCCTTCGCACACAGTTGGGTATCATTTGATCTACATCTGGTATTCAAATATCGCTGCTGCTTACATAGATACATCCAAGGAGAGATGGATTTCCTAAACATCTCCTCGCTCGTCGCGGCGTACCGATACGCTATCAAAATCGAGCAAAAGTTCAAACAGAAGAAGCGAGACTTTGGATATACAAATTCAAAGACCAAAGGACAAAGCCAAGGCTGGGTGACCCAAGACAACCTGTCGAAGCAGCAAGAAAATAACAACACCACGAAGTCAAAAAAGGACACAGGAAAATGGTGTGAGTTCCACAAGAGCCCCACTCACAACACAAGTGAGTTTTGGACCAAGCAGTTGCTAGTGGCTGAGTTGAAGGCTTCTGAATCAGATGCATGTTCTAACCCTGAGTGAAAACCTGACAAGGGGAATGGCAAAGGGAAGCAGATCATTGATGCGGATCCGAGCACCAATGTTGCCACTGCCAAGATCTAGAAAAATGAGCTTGAAGGTCCAGAGGAGGGGGAATGTCTTTTCCACTCACAAATGTGGGTGAAGGGTTTGCCACTACAATTCATTGTCGATAGTGGCAACCAAAAGAACCTCATTTCAGCAGAGGTCATGAAGAGGTTGGGGCTACCGACTACACCACACCCGCAACCGTACAGTATTAGATGGCTTCATGAAGGATGAGATCTCAAAGTTCGCCAATAGTGCCACCTTCCCTGCAGCATCAAGCCCTTCACAGACGAGGTATTGTGTGATGTTACACCTATGGATGTTTGTGATGTACTATTAGGCCAGCCATGCTTGTGGAGGCGACATGTTGTGTATGAGTTAAGGCCTCACACTGTCATTATTTCTTTCGATAATTGATTATACAGGATATCGGAGGTAACCCCACCTACTGCCACCTCTTTGATCTCTACTAATAAAGGCAGCAAGCTCATCTCCCAGACTAGGAAATTCTTTTTCTTTCTGATTCACTCCCAAAGTAAGGGGAAGATCATCACCACATCCATGACCCCCGCGAAGGGTTCCTCCACACAGTAGCAGTAGCAAATAAATACGATCATGACAGAACACAGGAACAACTTCTCCTCACCCACACTGTTACCACACAAGCTTCAGGTGGGCAAGAAAGTCTGGTTGCATCTGCAGAAAGAACACCTTAGAAGAGCCCATCAGAAGCTCCAACCACACCGACATGGTCCTTACACCATTACCAAGGCTATGGGAAATAATGCTCTAGATAAAAAATTCTTCCATTCCTTCACCTGCACCAAGTGTTTAATGTGTACTACCCTCAACCATGCTTTCCACCATTACTGGACACATCCGAGATTGCATAATAGCTCACCAGGGACAATGTTCAGCAGATGGAGGAACTCAACGCAATGGGGACCATTGCTTCCTAAGGGGGAGAGGAATGATCCAAGTGGAATTTGGTGGCCACCCACCTATCCCATTTGGACCCCCACAACTGTCTCTTTTAGTTTTTCAGTTTCTGTAATTCTAGCACAATTTACTATTTTTAGTAGTTTTTCGGGTCCTGAACTTCCTGAGCCGTTTTGAGGCCCTAAATGATGTTTTTTTGGGAAAATCTGGGAGCAACATGGGTCCATGGACTGATGTTGCTCTTCCCAAAAGTTGTAGTGGTGGAATAGGTATTTCTAACGAGCTATTGTACGTGTCAAACGAAGATTGGGTGCCAAAGTTATGACCCTGGGAAATTGATGTACCAATTTACCCAAACGGGGCCCACAATTTGGCGTTTCATCTTCTAGGGTTAGGTTTTGGGATGTTAAGGGTTTTCCATTATTTCTCAACAATAAATAGGCCTTCGAGCCTCATTGTAACATAGTTTCAGAGGCATGTAGCCGCCACATCTCTTCTCAGAGATAAGCTACCATCACCCTAGCTAGTTTATTTCCAATTCTATTTGTAAGCATATTTCAGAATTTTACATTAATGAAATGAATTATTATTTCCACTGCATCTCTGTGTTTATGGTTATCTTTGTAATTTTTTGCGTTCCTGGTTAAATTCAGATCAAGCATCAAATTCAAGCACAAAGGTTTTAATGAAATTTAAATTGGCCAAAACTAGGGCTGAAGTCATTTAGGTTTTCATTTCCTTGAAACATTATTGAGTAGTATCATTCCAATCAAATGTCCTTCTTTAATAATGTTGTTAGTGGAGCAACATGTTCTACATAAGTCCTTACAAACCTTCTATAATAACCTATAAGACCCAAATATCCTCGTAGAGGTAAGATTTTTGGATCAGACCATTTAATAACTGCTTCAATATTCTTAGTTTCCACCTCAATTCCTTCCACTGACACTATATGGCCCAAGAATTATATTTCTCATTTGTCAAAGCTACATTTGGAATTTTTTGTGAAGAATTACTTCATTCTAATGATTTCAACACAATATCTACATCCTTAGGGTGTAATTTCCAATTACTACACACAAGTATATCATCAAAGAATACCAAAAGGAACTTCCTTAGGAGAGGATGAAATAAATCATTAATTACTTATTGGAACGTAGCAGAGGCATTGGATAACCCGATGGGAATAACATGAAATTTGTATAGCCCTCATTAGTATAAAAGGTAATTTTTGGAATGTCCTCTTCACATACTCTTATTTGATAATAACCACATTACATACCAAGTTTCAAGAAATATTTAAAATCCATGGAGTTCATCTAATAGTTTATGCACAAATGGAATAGAGAACATATATTTGATGGTGATTTTATTCAATGCAAGATAATAATTACACTATCTATGGGAACCATCCTTTTTCCTTACTAATGTCATTGGTGCAAAAAAAGGACTCTTGCTTCTAGCTATAACAACATAATCCAATAACTTTTGAACCAAACATTCAATTTTTTATTTGTGACTATGAGATTGTTTGTGATATTTTATTCTAACTAGATTCAAACTAATGTTCAATTCTATGATGTGAACAAATATCTATATTGAGCTAGGAGAACTTGAGGTAGGTCTTGAAACATAGTATTTTATTTCTTGAGAGTTTCATAAAAAATTTTAGAAACATTGACTTCATTAGAGAAAAATTCTATGTGAGAATAACATATAAAGCATCAATTATTTTCATCCTTTAATGAAATGGTGAAATCCATTTATTAAGTGCGATATACTTGTAGTTTGGTTTTGACATTGTGAATTATGACAATTGGGGGATGAGAGGGTGTGGAACATCCGGTAAGTGGAATGTATGTGGATAAGTGTGGATGAAAAACAAGATACATCTAATGTTAGTTCATCCAAACTCATGGCTATGTTGTGTCCTAACTTGTTACTGCATTCTAATGGTTTAGAATGGTGAGTAGCAGAATGAGTTATGAGAGTATGAATAGTTGGTAACCTACTCTCACAAATTCCAACTTGGTTCTACTAGATGGGCACATGTACATAGGGAGGAAAGGACAAGCGTTTGACGAGGGAGAATCATGGGACAGAAGGATAAAGGGTTAGCGAAGGAGATATGCAAGAATTGAGAAAAGATTTTGAATATTTATGAACACAAATTGTAGAATTGGATGGTGGATGCAATGATAGGGAATGGCATAGAAATTGGTGAACATAGTGAGGGAACATATGAGAATGGTGTAGAGACTTGATTGCATAATTCTATGGTGGATGTAGGGATAAGGAATGGAAAAATAACTAGTGGACACAATGAAGGAACACAAGGATGTAAATGGCATAGTGATTGGTTGACATAGTGAGGGAACACATAGATGAGAATGGTACAATTACTAATGGACATAATGAGGGCCCACGATAAATAATGGCTTTGATACCAACTTGTGTGATATCAATTAGATAATAAATAATATATATATATATATATATATATATATATATATATATAATATATATATATATATATATATATATATATATATATATATAATATATATATATATATATTATTTTTCTTCAATACATTATTACAATTAATAGGACATCATATACATAATATGTTAGGTGCAAGGTTGTCATGACCTTTCATGCAAAATGTGCCCATTGGAAGTTAATTACAATAATTTAAATATACCTAACACCCAACAATAATTTAAATATACCATGTTAGGTTCATTGCAAGTAGCCTTGTTTTTATGTCATGTTATCTCATATTCCTAATCTAAGATGATATTGCCACTATGTTAGGTTCATTGCAAGTAGCCTTGTTTTTATGTCATGTTATCTCATATTGCTAATCTAAGATGAGAATGCCACTAAGTTTTAAGATTCCCATTTCCACTATGTTAGGTTCATTAAAAGTAGCCTTGTTTTTATGTCATGTTATCTCATATTGCTAATCTAAGATGAGAATGCCACTAAGTTTTAAGATACCCTCAAACCAACTCCATTCTAAACCTTGTCACACTAAAAGAGAAAATTCTATCTTTGTATCCAACCACTTGCCAATACATATTTAGTATGAGAAGCTCATCATGCCTATAATTAAATTGTGACCAATCTAACAATATTCTCCTAATCTCACTTTATCACCTTTATCTTAACTTATCTTCTTCTCCTATAATTAAATTGTGGCCAAACTAAGAGTCTTCTCCTAATCTCACTTTATCACCTTTATCTTAACTTATCTCCTTCTCCTATTTTGGGGGCCATTGAATAAACTTTTTATCCATCCTTTATCCAAACTTTAGTGATTTTTTTTTAATACTTCCCCACCTCATCAGTGTACCACAAACTATTATTTAAAAGGAGTCCTCATGAAATCTTTGCTCCTTGGGGTTTCGCTAAAAAAATAAATATTCATCAAACCCCATCCTTCATTTGCTTTTAATTTGGATGTCCTTTCACTTCACCAAAGGGATCACTTTTATTTTCTTATTTCTTGTCCACAAAATTCCCTCCATTTTATTTTAATTTGGATGTCCTTTCACTTCACCAAAGGGATCACTTCTATTTTCTTATTTCTTGTCCATAAAAATCCAAAACAACCAAGGGGTCACTTCTATTTGCTTATTTCTTGTCCATAAAAATCCAAAACATTTTTTTCTCATCTTATGTAGGATTTCTTATGGGAATATATCTTATCTTGGATTTCTATGGGAATATGTGTTATAGACATCCAATATACTAGAATATGCTCTAAGAGTAATTTTACATATACTAACTTTCCTCCTTGAGACATTGATGGCACTATACACTTAATTTCTTAATTTTTCTTCTATCTTTCTGACCAACCATAACTAATTTTCATATATTTAATTGTTTAATTTCAAAATAAAATCAAAATATTTCACTCCATTGTTAAATGAGCTATAATTCATTGAGAAAATATGTACCAAATACCTTACCAAATTATCATTCAAAATATGAGATACTATTATGAAATTCTACATCGTGAATTCCATCTCATTTTCATTACCATATACCCTCATAATTTCCTTCATATGAGAGACTTACCTTATTGAACCATGTTCATTGGCATGTAACAAATGAGTAATTAATATAGTATATCCATCCAAATTTTTTCTGATATATTAATTGACTTAAGCTCTCTATTACTAAGAGAAATAATAAAATAAACATTAATAATTAAAGTGAGAAATTTAAAAAATGGAAAAAAAGAGATTGTTTTTTATATAGATTTAATTATTAGATATATTTTTTTCTACTAAAGTTAATTATAAACATTTCTATGAGATTGTATAATTTTTATATTTAAAATGTATTTTAATGCAATGGGTTTAAACATTTTTAGAAATATTCAAAATATATTATAAACATATATTGGAGATGGAGGAGTCCACCTCCATGAACCTGTCCTTAAATTATAAACAAGTGCCACTTCTGGTTGTAGTTTGGGAATGTAATAGTTCCACCATGGTAAGAGGCAGAGGTGATCCCCTACTCCTATCCAATCAAAGCATTCATACATGCTGGGAAAAACGTTAATCCTAAAATCCTCCCACGATGGTCTCCCACTCTCCTCCGACCTTATAGGCTTAAAGTCTTATAGAACATCAATATGTAATTCATTGATCACAAGGTTGTGACTTGTCATGTGGAATGTGTGGATTGCATTTTAATTACAATTATTTTAATATACCATGTTAGTTTTATTATAGGTCATCCCCTTTTGAAATTTTTTTACCATGAAGCATGGGCAAGGAGGAATACCTGGATGTAAAGTCATAATTTTCCCAAGTAGAATCATCTTCAGGTACATTCTTCCACTTAATAAGGTACTCATTGAAACTTCTCCAGTAAAGGACTTTGGTCTTGAATTCTAGTGCCCCTTTAGGTTCTAGTATTTGTTTCCCTTCTTCGTCTAAAATGGGTAATTGTGTTTCTATCATAATTGTTGAAACCAAGTTTTTTGTCAAATATAAAACATGGAATACATGATCTAAGTTCCCTTTGTTTGGAATGTCTAGTGGATACACTACTTGATTGACTATCCTTCAAACCTAATAAGGGCCATAAAACTTAGCCACAGGTTTATTAGTTTAATAGTTTTTAAGTGAGTTTTTCTTATAAGGTTGTAATTTAGAAACACTCGGCCCCCCATTTCAAATTCATGGTTATATATTTTCAAATCAACTTGTTTCTTTATTCAATTCCTTGAGATGACTTTTTAAGATGAAAATAATTCATCAAAAGTTTTTAAGTAGTATTTTACAACAATATCCTTGAATTTGGAGAAGAAATATTCCTTTATTGATGGTGGAGGATACTCATACAAGGCTTCAAATGGAGACATTTTGACTGACATGTGGTATATGGTGTTATGCCACCATTATGCAAGATATAGCTAGTTGTGCCACCAAGATTGACGACGATTCACAATATTCCTAAGGTAACTTCAAGGCACCTATTAAATTTTTCAATTTTCCCATCCATTTGAGGGTGGTATGAAGTGCCCATCTTTCATTCACAAAATTCAAGCATGAAGAACACTTCATACATGCATGATTATTGAAATTTCACATATGTAACATCTCCCTATATTCTTGAAAGACTATCTACATCTGGATTTTAATTTTCCCTTATTATAGAGAATTAAAAAAAAAACCCTTGTTTTTGCTAATCCATTCATGTTGTTCTTGTGATAGGCTCTTCTAGCTTAACAATTATTTTACATACTATCTACATGTTGTTGAGGCATAAAGCATGGACAACATTTATTTATTGTACATATAATTTATTAGCTCTTTGGAATTTAATTTCCAAATTTCAAAGGAGTTGGGGTAGTTTTCTTGCATTAACACTACTTCTATCCTAGTACCTGAAGCATCACATTCAAGCACAAAGGTTTTAATGAAATTTAAATTGGCCAAAGCTAGGGTTGAAGTCATTTAGGTTTTCATTTCCTTGAAACATTATTGAGTAGTATCATTCCAAACAAACATCCTTCTTTAATAATGTTGTTAGTGGGGAAACATGGTCTACATAAGTCCTTACAAACCTTCTATTATAACCTATAATACCCAAAGATCCTCATAGAGGTAAGGTTTTTGGATTAGGCCATTTAATAATTGCTTCAATCTTCTCAGTTTCCACCTAGATTCCTTCTACCGATACTATATGGCCCAAGAATTCTATTTCTCATTTGTCAAAGCTACAGTTGGATTTGTTTGTGAAGAATTATTTTATTCTAATGATTTCAACACAATATCTACATGCTTAGGGTGTAATTTCCAATTACTACACACAAGTATATCATCAAAGAATACCAAAAGGAACTTCCTTAGGAGAGGATGAAATAGATCATTCATTACTTATTGAAACGTAGTAGGGGCATTCGATAAGCCGATGGGAATAACATGGAATTTGTATAGCCTCATTAGTATAAAAGCTAGTTTTTGGAATGTCCTCTTCACATATTCTTATTTGATAATAACCACATTACATATAAAGTTTCAATAAATATTTATACCATGGAGTTCATCTAATATTTTGTCCACAAATGGAATAGAGAACATATATTTGATGGTGATTTTATTCAATGCATGATAATAATTACACTATCTATAGGAACAATCCTTTTTCCTTACTAATGTCATTGGCGCAAACAAAGTACTCTTGCTTCTAGCTATAACAACATAATCCAATAACTTTTCAACCAAACATTCAATTTTTTATTTGTGACTATGAGATTGTTTGTGATATTTTATTTTAACTAGATTCAAACTAATGGTCAATTCTATGATGCGAACAAATATCTATATTGAGCTAGAAGGAGCACTTGAGGTAGGTATTGACACATAGTATTTTATTTCTTGAGAATTTCATCAAAATTTTTAGAAACATTGACTTCATTAGTGATGCAGGAGCATCTAGAACATTTCCATTTGTAAATATGGAATAAAATGGGGATAAAATTTCTGTGTTTTTTTTAGTTAAAAAGTAGGGAATAAAGCTTCCAGCTTTAAGTCATTGTGTAAAAAAGGAAAAATCTTGCTTTTCCTGGGAGATAGGTCTTATCTATCCTTTATGTACATATCCATTATTATTATAAATGAATGAAGCAGCTAGAACTCTCATCAGAGAGGGAGGCAGCGTCAAAGCATAATTTTAAAACCTCTCCAGCGTTTTAATGTAATGGTAAATTTTTTTTATGCATGCATCCTGTTAGTGTCAGTCTTTACAGCCTTCCTCCAGTGATCAAACATGCTCTTACAAAGTGATTTTGAAGTGTCAAGGTCAAATTTTTTCATTTCAGTGAGTCTTCAAGCAAAATTTGGTCAACTAGGCATTAGGTCTAGGGTTTGCTTTAACTCCTTCTAAAGTTGCCCAAATGCCAATCTCGGTCACTATTCAGCTGAGTCTATCATCATTCATAGGGTTTTCATTATCATGTCAGTGTCTAATGAGTCATTTAACATCTTGTTCATGCTTCAGTTGTGCCTTGGCAAGTTCATTTCCCTCTCCTAGGGTTTTGAAGCCAATTTCTCTTGGATGGTCAAATCATCAGCAAACTTGTATCCAGATGTTCATACACCTTCCCCTATCCTTAAAGTACCTTATCAAACACTTCCCATCCCTTAGATCCGCCAAGAAATTCCTCATTTTTGCACAAACCCTAGTTTCTAGCTACAACCTGGCAATTTTCTAGGTTTGGCCTGTGATTTGCCCTTTTGGACCCCTTCCCCTCACTCAATCTCTGAGATTCCACTTTCCCCTGCTTCCTAACATCCCTCCCCACTCCCAAAAATTTCCCCAAGAATTTAGAAGCCCCCCTATCCCCTTCATTTCGCTTCATTTCGACAAAATTCCTTGTTTCACACATCGGGGCAAGTTTCACTCAAATGATATTT
>APFE030171492.1:0-11155 GCA_000404065.3 Pinus taeda
GAAAAAGAGGTCAATGGTAGCCTCCCTTTCCTGGATATTCTTATTTCTAAGAAGGAGGACGGCTCTCTCTCCCACTCTGTGTTTCGTAAGAAAACTCACACGGAGCAGTATCTTCACGCCGATTCCCACCATTTCTCGGCTCAGAAGATGGGGGTTCTTAACACCCTAGCTACTCGTGCCCTCAGGATTTCAGACGATGAGAGCATGGATAGAGAGAGATCCCACCTCCTTGATGTCTTTGTGGAAAACGGATATAGTAGGCACCTAGGTCGGAAAGCTTTCCTCAAAGCCTCCAGAAATGCGTTAAAGAAAAAAGAGCCTAAGGAATGCCATCTAGGTGTCCATCTTCCCTATATCCAGGGGACCACAGACAAGATTGCGCGGGTCCTCAGAAGGTTTGATATTCCCTCAACCTTCAGGCCCCTCAAAACCATTCGTAATTCCCTTCGTTCGGTGAAAGATCTTGTTAACCCTATGGACATGAAGGGAGTTTATTTGATTCCTTGCTCATGTGGGACGCCCTATATAGGAGAAACAGGGCGATCCATCCAGCAAAGAATCTGTGAGCATGCTGCCGACCTGAGACATGGGAGAACAAAGTCTTCTACCTTAGCTAAGCATGCGGGCAAGACTAGGCATCATGTTTGTATAGAGGAGGCCAAAGTTATTGCCAAGGTGGCCCAGTTCCGTCATCGTAAGTTAAGGGAAGCTATAGAAATTGAAAAAAGGCCTATCAATCTCAACAGAGATGATGGCTGGAAGGTTAGTAGATGTTGGATCCCCGCCCTGTCTTCTTAGGGTCTCTTTTCCTGCCCCCCGCCCCATTGTCTTTCTGTTGCTCTTCCTTCTTCCCCCTGATTCCTTATTTTTCCTCCTCTTCAGCCTTGAACTATGTCTTCCTGTGGATTTTCTCTTGTCCCTCGCCTCCTTTATCTCTTTGGAGCGCTTCCTGGTTTCTTCTTTTCCGTAGTGTTCTTTTAGTATTTTCTCCTCTATTATATAAAGTTATCTATAGATGTTGATAGATGTCTATTGTATATTCCCCTTTATGGGTTTATGAGTGTTATTATTGATATTCTACTTAGGTCTAGATACATACTTATATATAGATATAAGAAATTTCGGTTATTTTTCTATCTTGGTTTCTTTGAGTTTGATTGATGGTTAGATAATTATTTAAAGCTCTCATAGGGTCATTTTGTTTCATAGTTAATTTTTGTTTAGTCTAGGTTCTACCTTACTTAGTTATTTATATTCTTATCTAGATTGCATTTCAGTATTTTCATGTATCCATTTACATAATTAATTCTATTTAGTCTACGTTATAATTTTATTTATGTGATTTACATAGATTTTTATATCTTTATTGCATTGTATTACTTATATTTGGTTATCTAATCATTTGGTTAAATTAGCGATGTATAAGTTTGGCATATCGAGATATCCTTTAACCATTTGACATTAGTTAGCTATTAAAATAATATATACATATATATAATATTATTACTAATTGTTATTTTTATATAGATGTTATTATTATATATATTATATATTATATTATTATTATTAGAGTGTAGATTTCCCGATATTCATTCTAATTAACATATTAGTCAATTTTATAAAGAGTAAATTATAAACAAAATTAACTTAACTTTTTAACCATAAGGATTGGTAATCTCTTCGTTTACCGTAAATTTAGATTTATATTTAGTAAATAAATCAATAAAAGAATAAATTACATCTCTATACTTACCTATATTTATTGATATCCTAATTAGTATGATTAATTTTGACCAAAAAATATATTATTAAATAATTCATTCTATTTTTATTTATAGGATAACCTTTTGAACTTTTAAAAATAGAATTATATATTATTAAATCTTATATTATAAAAATAAAAATAAAATAAAAATAAAGAATATTAAATTTATTAATTTAGTTTTGACCTGGACCCTGGGTCCAAATTAGCCGTTATGTAGCCGTTGGAGTCTCTGCTAAGTCTATTTAACATGCTAAACCAGATATGTGTCTTCAACTTGTCCTGACGATGAACCACAATGTTTGGTTCGAAACACGTCGAGAAATGTCATTTTGATGTGATTTACGCCGAAGCTCTTCTTATAAAGAGAGATTGCATATCAGATAGTTACCAAAGGTGTAACCAAATCTCTCAAAGAGTCTAAAAAATATATCTGGACCACTTCCCCACTTCAGTGTGGTGTTTATTGCTTAAATGGTTTCAAACATGCATAATTTGAAGTCAAACACATTCACAGTCTGAATCTTGTTGAGTTTAGAGAAAGGAAATACGACCCTATTAAGTTCATGTATGATTTTACCTCAACTATTAAGGTCAAGGCATATGTTCATAAAGATGATCGTTTTGACGATCTTTTTCTAGCAGCTAAACAACTTTCACAAGTTTAGAGTTTAGCTTCCCTCCGACTGAATCTGGATGAATTAGCAGAATTTCAAGAATACAGACATCAAAGATTAATGCATGTGCCTTTGAATCTTCTTAAAATAATCCCACAAGAATCTCAGGAAGAAAGGTTATCTACTAATGGCTCAGTAGAGAATGCAAATAAAGCATCATGTTGAATCAAAAAAAGAGTTTGTTATAGAGAAAGACATAGAAGAACCTTCCAATAATAAAAGTACTGAGAAAGGACTTGATCAGGATCAAATGCATAAATAATGGGGGGAGTTCAAACAAATCATCAATGAATCACAGGTTGGTACCAGTCAAGCACAAACTTTGCCCGAAACACCAAAACATCTCGAGAAATCTTCAGAAAAATCTCTTGCTACTTCAGAAGATTACGATGTAATTCCTGCTTTTCCTTCTTCATAAATTGTTTTGAAAGAGGACGAGATTCCTCCTTTGGATATTTTTTATAGTCCTAAACATCGAGCAGTAATAAAGAGGCAAAAGAAAAAGAGGAAAATTAACCATGATGCTATTATTCTTCCAGGCGATGAACCAATGGATGTTGTCTGGAAGGATACACTTGTAGATCCATCTGAAAATTTGACCAAATTATCTCAGTTTGCAGGGGTTTATGCTTTTGCAACAATTGACAAAACAAAAGAAGTAAGAAATTTGATCAAAGAAAAAGAGGAAAGAATAAAGAAACTTGAAGATCAACTCATAAAAGAAAAGGAGAATACATAGGAACAAATTAAGTCACAACTTCAAAAAATGCAACAAAGTTTTGACAGCCTAAGACTTCAGAGCCAGGTAGAATTAAATGCTAAAGATACTGAAATTGTGCAGCTGCGATTCACTGCAGATCAGATAAAGGATTGCCCAAAAGTGGATGAATTCATCAAAGAAGCTTTAGAAATCAATTCATTGCTATCAAAGCAACAATCAATCTTCTGTAAGTAGTTAATAGAGATTAGTCCATTGTGCTAAGAAGCTAATATATTAGTGGTTCGATTCAATGACGCTAAAATAAATTTTGAATAAATAGTGAGAAAATCTTAAATTTGATCACATGGCAAGATAATTCAAAAGGAAAGATAGTAGAATTTCCAAAAGTCAAAGAATATCATAAGGACATTCTCTTCACTGATTGGGAAATGCAAATAAAGTAGGCTGAGTGGGCAGTTTCAAGTGCAAGCAAAGCATCAAACAATATAATTGAAACCATTAATGATAATATTTGGTATGCAAGTTTCATTCAAAGATGTTCGCCAGGAAATCTGCTTGAGATTGATGATTTGCAGTTAATCTGGCACGAAAGTCTTGCAGCAAGAGAACAATGAATCAGACAACTGTTGAATTTGAATTTGGATGCTTATTGGTCATATTTGGTAAAACCGCATAATCAATTGATGGCCCTGCGATGCTTAACCAATTCAATCATCCATATGACGCCACCACTATCAAATACAATTTATGTGGGACAGGTAAAGATAAGCATTAAGAAGCCTTCAGAAGTTCAAGTTATGATGGATATCTATGAGAAGTGGAAGCAAATGAGGAGCCAACACCAATCATGATCAGATTTTTAAGTTTTAAATCAATTTTAGTTTTGCATTTTTGGCACTGATTCTAAGGAGAGTCGTGTCACTCCTCGGGATTTAGTGCTTAGCTATTTCTGTAATATTTTTTGATATTTAAACCCATTTCATGTATTTAGAAAGGGTCTGACAATTTTATTTGAAACTCTTTAAAAACATGCACTTTTGTGCTTTTTAAAGCTTTTCTTTAATTTTTGAAGATCTACACGATGAAAGTTTATCTAAGAAAGTTTGTTAAGAAATGCACTTTTATTTTTCTGTGATCAATCTTGGAGAAGATACATGGATTGTAGCCTTATTGTCTATGGATGAATCATCTCACATCGGGTACTTTTATCATTGTCTAGTGATTATTTTATAAATGATTAAAATGTTTCTTTATATGGTTATTGTTTGTCAATTATATTTTAATACAGCCTGTTATTCCCTCACTTTTGAATTATAGTTGAGCTGCCATCTTTTGATTTTTGATAAGCAAAATTCCGATAGATATTTGATGCTATATATTTTTACAATCAACCATTTCGATTAAATATTTAATCGAAATAGTTGTTTTATGAATGTTTTATAGTTCTTGTATGAACATTCTTTATTATCATTCAAGGTAGTCATTTATCTAGATTACACAAATATTGATTTAAATCCTAGTAAATAGTAAATATAGTTTAGCTTGATTTTTCTGTTGAAACCACCCTCATCTACCAAATCAACTTTGATAATCAAACGCATACCCCATCCTACCATCTTCTCAAAGATTGGGAAACTGGTCCCACAAATCTAGTCGGAGCCACCAATCCAAACAGATAAGGGACGGTATTCAAGTCCCTACTGGGTGGTTATCCCCCATGTTGTCGTAGCGAATTTCAAGGCACCAACAATAGGTTTCCTTCTACGCTGAGTTGATTTTTGGGCAATTCAATTTACTTGGCCATCGTTATTCTTTTGTTGCTGTTGATTTTTCTTTTGTGAAGAAATTGTCTTTCTCTACTTTGCAGTCCCTTCTTTTGTTGGTGGTGAGCCCTGATATTGCACCAAGAATGTTGCAACTCCCAAGGGCTTCTCAACTTAAATTATCAACTCGGGGTTTGTACAAACTTAGAGGTGACAGTGTTATATGCACAGTAGGTTAGATTCTACTCATGCCACCCTCGGTCATGACATTAGATCAAAGTGATCAAAGACTATTCCTCCTATTGAACTATAGTGAAAGCTTGCTAATGAAAGTAAAATTGAAAACTAATTCTAGCTATGGGAGTGGAAATGCCATTTGCTCAAATTGTAGATGCTAATTAATCATTTCATGAAAGGAAAATGGCTAATCTACTTGCAGAAAGAAATCTACTCTATATTGCATAATTCATCAAGCTAGCAACATAATTGCATTTAACATCTACCTATTTCACACTTGCTTGAAAATCAGAAACCTAACTTGCATCATACTTGTGATTGAAAAACACTAATTCTACTATATTTTTCAATGAGGAAAAGGAATGGTTGGAGTGCTTTAAGAGATTCCCTTGATTATAAAATCACAAATTGAGGTCATTATTCATCTTGACTGAGCTAAGGTTGAAGTGGGGATAAAAACTAGTGAAGAAAAGTGGTGCTAGAGGTGTGTCTACAGGAGGTCCTGTATTGCTACAAGAGGGCCTATAATGCTACAGGAGGGGTTACGAGATCCTTTTTAGGGTGCAAATGATTCCTTTATGGCATGAAGAGGTGGATAGAGGTTAGATAGAGTGAAGGAAGGTTGGGTTGATCCCCACAACCAATCCCATGACCTCTCAGAGGTTTGATTTGCACCAGAATGAATGTTCATGGTATCCTAAATTTACCAGGTAGCATGTCTGTGGAAACAAAATTTTGGGACAAAATTGAGGGATGAAAAGAGAAGATGGAGGTGGAAGAGTTGCCCTCCCCTGCAAATCAACACACCCTGCAACCAACCACATGCATACATCGATTGATCATTAACAAAGTGATATAAACTATGATGGAAAAGATGAGTTGAACTTAAATAACATATATTTTATGCCATAACACTACTCTGATCACTAAACTAACTTCTAAGATATAGAAAAGAAAATGTGAATAAGAACAAATAACATTCATCTATTTCCAAGAAATCATAAACACGATATTTTTGGACTGAGATTGTCAATCCTTCCAACCATTCTCCCACAAGAGAGGTGATGTAGAAGCTTGCAATCATAGGTTTTTATAGCTTAACCTCTACTAAAATGAAAGAAAGTTATGAAATTCTTGGAATCAAGAACAAAACACAAGTAAAAAAGAGGGACCAAAGCCTCTAGGTTGGGCACCAAACCAAGGGTCTCAGCCCTATGAAATTAACTCAGATGCATCTTAATAACCAACTTCTCATTATCAGAAAGAAAAAGTCTCATACATCACATAAAAGTTCAAAATGATAATGTCAAGTTGTGAGTTCAATAACTACACCTAGCTTAATCAAAACTTTGAATCCTAATGAGATTTTCATCTTATTTATTTATACAAAAGGGTAGCTCATATAAAATCCCTTGGAAATAGGATTGATTCCCTCGTTGATCTTAGAAATGGTGGATTTGGTCCCTCTTGAGCTTCACTTGTACTTGGAGTTACTCGGCTACCAATGAATTCAAACTGGTGAGAGAGATGTGATCCCAAACCGAGTTAGGGAGTTAAGGAGGTGGACAAAGCCCCTAGATTCTCTCATGGTTGTCTCCATCAAGCCCTTGCATAGTAATTACCTCATAAATGCTTATATTTCCTACAATTAAACCACATTATGCCACATACTATGAGAAACACCTTTTACTCTTTTTACTAAGTATAATATAACAAAAAATGTGAATTAATGTGAGAAAATGATAGTTTTAAGGCTAGAGGATGGCACCAATATGCGGGTGGCTATCCTGCTAATTAAAGTGATTAGATAGTCAGCCGGTGGACAGGAGCGCCATATGGCTACCAGCATTGACCCCTGCGCCAACCTCAAGCGAGTTCAATACACATTACAGAAGGCAATAAATGATTCCAAAAGTTGATACAGATTCATCTCCCTCATAGCCATGGCCCCTGCAGATCGATATGTAGTTCCTCCTCTACTCCATGGGGTCTGCCCTCCGCAAGCTGTCGAACCTTGCATTCGCACTGTAACCGGCAGTCGTTGTTGGTTACTTCCCTGCCTGGATCTTGGCAATGGTTTTCAAGTCTCTCACTGCAGCCTCTGTATCTTAGACCAGGCCCAAACCTCCCCTGCTCATTCTTTGCGTTGAAATACCTCCAATTCCTCTACTAACAACTTAACTCATAATCCTACTATGGCACGCATCAGGCACCGTATGCGCAGCAGGCGTGGCGGAACCCACGAATGCATCATCCGCATGCAGGCTTCGACCAGCTCTGCCACCGATTCCCCTGACTCCTCCACTGATACGCTCAATCCTCTTAACTCTCCCTCTCGTCGCTACCCGAATACCAAAAGTGGCAGGGGTCATGCTCAATTTCAAGCCACTGAAGGGAGTGAAGTAGCAGTCCACTCTGTGGATTTCCCTCTTCCTCCTTATCCTACTCCTCACAACACTCAGTTCCATTTCTATACCACCTTAAATCGGCCTATAATCACTACTACTGTCATGATTTCCTTCGTTGAAGAGTCTGAGACACAAGCTCCTCCATCTGGGCTCAAGGTCAAGCAGAGCAGGGAGGCTTCAGGTAGCTGAGGAATCAGCATCCCTGGCAATAGGCAACAAAACGAAGGCAGAGAAGCTCTGCATGACAAGGCTATAGCTGGCAGTCCATTAGCTGAGAACGACAAGCATAATGGCACGAAAGCTTCGGGAAGTAGGCCAAACAACACTTCTGAAACGCAGATGAGCACAGGTGGCGCTGAGGAGGCTCCACCAACTCAGGGACGTGGTGTGTCTGATGCGGATGATGACTAGTACCAATTTGTGTGCAAGATCAAGGAGGAACCAGCCCCGCAGGATCCGTAGACTTGACGCGTGGCAACCAATTTATGTTTCTTCCTGATAGGTGGATGTGACTAAATCTGAGCAGTATTTTCAAGACTCATGTTTTTTTTAATTCTTGACATGCATTTTCTCTCTGTCTTTTTGGAAAAACAGTGTTTACCCAGGTGTGGGCTTTTTTCTTTCTGGTCCACTGGGCTGGTTTCCCCTATGTTGGGGCAGTCTTTATGGTTTAATGGACTGGTTTCCCCTTTGTTGGGGCAGTCCAAAACAAACAGATTCAATTTTTGATGATGATTGATGCTCAACAACCTTGAGGTCAAGCCTCTCTGTAACCTCTTTTTGTACCATATCAATAGAACAATATTACTTAGAAAAAAAAAAGTTGGAGGATGGCATGATGATCTTCAAAATATACCTATTGATGGGACTCGCCATCACCCCCCTATTGAAGGTGTTGCTCATCCTATAAGCAACTTTTCATCCATGTGAATCTCTTTCATGTCCTTGGTGGCCTCTTTGACATCTGAAGGCACCTCAGATGGTGTGCCTTCTTATGGGTAAAAACCTGCAATTTGTTTCTATCTCAATCCACTCCCTTTTCTCTTCTATTTCATCTCTTCCTTCTTATAAGCCTAACTGAAAGGGTGGACTGAGTTTGAGTCTTATCCATATGATTTTCATCCTCTTCATGATTCTCTTGAGCAATGGTGTTCTCTCCAAGGCATTCATTAGCCTTTTAGGAGAGTGGTATTCTCTAACTTGTAGACTATGGGGTAAGGCATGCCATATCCTCTAGAAATCTTGCAGACTCTCTATTCCCAACATTTTAAAGGTGTCTTCAAAGTGAAGAATGGCTTTCCCTTGGGTAGCAATGTATCCAGGTGCTAAAGTAGCATCATTGGAGATGAGGTTATGATTATTAATGATAGCCTTAGGGCTCACTAGCTCTGCTCTGATATAAAAGGGTTCCTTCTCCTCCTTTGTCATTACCTTTTTCACCTCCAAAACCCTTGTCTCCTCATGAGTCAACCAAGATACTAAATCCATTAGCTACATGTATCCCAATCTTGAATTGGGATCCCAGAAATTTAGATCTGTCATGGTGAATTTGTGCATGTAGAGTTCAGCTAACTTTACTCTATCTTCCATACTAGTTTGGTTGCAAAACTCAATAAACTCCCTATAGTCCTAAAAAGGTAGAGACCCATATTGTGCTAGATGACAGCATCAGATTTTGATGGATGCATGCATTGTAGGTCTTCCATATAGAGACTTGCCATGGTGGCAATTTGTGTTTCTTTCTCCTGCAGCCTCTCTCTCAACCTTGTGTTTTCTACCTATAACTGCTCCTTCTTAATAGACTCCCTTAGTCTCAAGTCACTCAATTCCTTACCCATTTCAATGACTTTCTCCTCCATGAGGCCCACATCTTCCACATTCTTGGATTTGGAAATTTGCATCCACCTGTGGGTTCTGCCTCTCTCTATATCCAGCTCATAAAGGAGTGGGACTACATCATTCCTCCTTCAATAAATTTGTAGTAGGACCCCAAGCTAGGTTGTGGATCAGGCTCTTGTAGCTTTTGTAGGTCCTTTCTAACTAACTTTGAGGTGGTTTCTTCCTTCTGTAGCTCTTTTTTGTGCTCCTAGAGCTTCCCATGTTCCTCTTATAGTAGAATTTGCCCCTCTTGTAGCAAACCTTGTCTCCCCTGTAGAAAACCTTGTCTCTCTTGTAGTTTCTTAAAGGTCACTGACCTAGTGGTGGGGCTACCCACAGATGCTATAGGTGACTTGTTTTTGTTTTTAGGACAAGTGAACTCCTCAATATTTCCTCCATTGGGTCCTACTTCTTCCTTTTTACTTAGTGATTGATAAATAATGATAGGGACCTTTGTGGGATCTTGTGGTTTCCCCTATCTAATTCTGGTGCTCTTCCTGGTTCTGAAATATAAGGCACCTTTTTTTTTGTTGCCTTATATTGGGCTTGATGGGATTGCCCAATTTAGCCAATGTTGCAGCTACTTCCTATTCAATATACCCTAGAGTCGGACTTGTTTGATGTGGTTGTTTCTCTTCTTCTTTGGGTTTAAAATTCTCCTCGAGGCTTACACTTTATTCTACTTGCTTCTTCCCCTCTTCTCCTTTAATTTCTGCTTCTCCTTCCTCTGCCTCTGTTGCCTCTTTTCCTTTGTTTTTCTCTCCTCTTCTTCTATTTTTGCTACCTCTTCCTCCTTTGTTTTTGCTCCTTCTTCTTCTTTTGTTTTGCCTTCTTTACCTCTAATGCTAGAGGTTGATGTTTCTCCAGGTGTGATAGCTTGGGTTTCTATGAAAGTATCAATATCCATGTCCAAAAATTTATCCCATAGAATAGGGATCCTCAAGTGGCTCAAAGCATCCATCACTATTAACTTGATGAGGCCATGGTAACCTAAGTGTTGGTGTTTTCCTTCCCTCACCTTCTAATGCATCTCCATGATTGAGTGTAGGAGGAAATAGGTAACACTAAGTATTTGAGGGAGAGGCAATTCTGCCTTGAACCTTAGCTCATGGAGCAATCTGAAGTGGCAGGCATAAACCATACTCAATCTTCCTTCACAAGATATATACTTGAGGATATGGCAAGCTACCTCATCCCAAAGGTAAGGTAGTTGTTATAGGCCATTTTTTCACATATGATCAATAGGCCTCCTAATGGGATCAATCAACATCCTATTCTCCCTTGTCGTCATCTGGCACAAAGCCCTAAGCATGCCTCTTTCATTCCCCAGAGTTTCTACCTGGAAATGCGTCATCTAAGCTAGTTTTAGGACTAACGCACCCTAGCCTCTTTTTGGACAGTGTTCTCTGATGTGGCCTGCACTAATCACCTACAGGTTACTCCGATGTGGCCTGCACTATTCACCTACAAGTTTCTCCCCTTTGCACCTGTGTTGGTTCCAGAAATTCGGGAAAAATAGATCAATTATGGAACCCTCCTCTCCCAGAAGCTTCCAAAATTTGTTACAACCATTTACCTCAGATAAAACATATGAATCCTATCCTACCCTACTTTGGAGTTTCCATCCCTTCTCCTTTGATCCCATCCTCCCATCAAAGGTGGATCTAAAACCTTAGATTGGTAATTGGATAAGAACTCCCAACTTACCC
>APFE030171494.1:8014-87918 GCA_000404065.3 Pinus taeda
GGATATCATGGTGCATACCACACAGACCCATGTTGTTGTGCCTACTGATGCTACTCAGTTGGCTGCTTATAATAAAAGGAACAACAAGGGTAAGAGGCTGATTCTAGACGGAATCAAAGACCATTGCATTCCTCATGTGAGAGGAAAGAGCAATGCCCATGAGATGTGGACAGCATTGTCCAATCTCTACCAGAGTACCAATGAGAACCGGAAAATGGTTCTGAAGAAGAAACTGAAAAACATTAAGATGGGTAATGATAGTGCAGCTGGATATCTCACTAAGATTACTAATGTGAGAGATGAGTTGGCAGCGATTGGAGAGGCCATTCCACCCAATGAGTTGGTGCGGATTGCGGTAAATGGCCTCCCCCGTTCATGGATGAACTTTGCTGATGGGGTTTGTGCACGTGAGATCCTTCCCACATGGGAGAGGTTTTAGGATGATTGCATTCAATTATTGTTTGCAGTGCATCTTTGGGCCATTCTTTGATATATTCTTGTAATGATGCTATCGTTATTTCAAGCTTGACCTTAGAGTATGATAACTCATCCTTAATTTATTTTAACAAGTATTGATAACCCCTAGTGACGACTGTACAATAATATCTCATTTAACAAAGACATGAACAATATTAAGTGTCAATGAATTAGTCTTTTATTTGTCGTAATGGTGCATGTGCTTGAAAAATGCCATTATTAACAACTATTGTGACATGTGAAATATGAATGAGAAATTTAGAGAATTGTGCGTTCTTTAATGATAATTTGTTTTAAATTTTGTAAAGGACATTTCGTGGTGAGACTTTAGTTTCCTTTGAAAAGAGTCCTTCATCCAACATGCGAGATACATGATCACCTCTCGACTTGACTCTTCCACTTCTGTAATGAACAAGAGACTAAGTATGGATAGTTAAGTGGTACGATTTGAGGAATGTGGATGACAAATTGGTGGTTGTGGAAATGCAAGAAAATGGAGCTTTGCCGGATGTTGTGTATTGGTCTTGTTGATTATGTTCTTCTTTCTGTAGAGTTTCATGAAAATGATAAGTGTTAGAGTGAAGTGGGGTATAGGAATGCATAGTTTGGGAAATGCAGAAGTTGGTAAACAAAATCCTTCTCATATCCACTTGAAATTTTCCTGACTTTATTGTGAAGAATTTTCATCTACTTTTTTTTTCCACAGCTTTGAAAGAATTGAAAGAAACTAAGGGGTAATACATGAGAAAGAGGAAAGAGAATCTCTAGGATGTACATATATTGATCAAGGGACATTGACCAACATTCGGCTCTTACTGTGGGACAATGACCCCCTGTGGGTTTCTAAGAATCTAGAGGGTTGTTGAATGAGTTGTGGTCATTCAGTAGACATTAATAAAATTATCATATCGTTTTTCTTATTTAGGTGCATGTATAGACTCTTTAACTTAGAGAAACTGAGAAGCATTTCATTTTAAGATGTGGCATGTACTATGGGATTTTTGTAAGATTTCATCATTTGTTCAGGATTTCAAATGGCTTGCTGAGAAACGTTATGCTGTAAGGTGGTTAAAAGTGTTTTATTTGATTCATTTTGGAAAACTTCTTAGAGATTAAACTACCATATTTGATGCCATTGTTTCATGACATTCTACTGCCAACCTCAAGATATCAAACTTAAAAGCCTAGTGCATGTTTAACTCCTATGAGGGCTATTTAACAGAAGCTATCACGATGCCTTATCCAGAAGGGAATCACACCCATATCTTTGACCTTCAATAAAAGCGGAGATTAGCGAGAACTTAAGGGCTAACAGACCTTTATGGCCTCCATTGC
Source organism: Pinus taeda (assembly GCA_000404065.3). Taxonomy (NCBI): domain Eukaryota; kingdom Viridiplantae; phylum Streptophyta; class Pinopsida; order Pinales; family Pinaceae; genus Pinus; species Pinus taeda. The sequence continues at coordinate 9,827 of APFE030171494.1, forward strand.
CTCTAGAGCTTTATTATTCTCATTCCCATATTTCTGGAACTTGGGTCTTAGACCTATTTTGCCCTTTCCCTTTATTTTCAGTTATCCCAGTATATATTTGGGAGGTGGGATAGGCACTTCCCATGCATTTTACATTATTGCACATTATATCAAGTCCCTATGACCTTTTTGGTGTCTCATGGACGTCAATATTACTTTGATTTCATCCAAGCAAATTTCCTAGGTACACATTGAACATTTTTGCCAGCCATTGAGAAGTATTGGTATTTCTAAGTCTGACACGTTAGAAACCCTTCATGCACTTTACTGATTTATTCCTACCTACTTGTTCTGTTAATTAACAAGTTTTTTACCATATAAATACTGGAAATAAATACAAGTACATGCTCAACATATTACAAATCATCAACTGAAGGAAATAGAACAAGCACGCAAATGACACCATTATTTTTGGACTAATGTCCTCGGAAAAACCCAATGCAAGAAAACCGGTGCAGATATCTGAGGGTTTGATTTATTAAGTAGTTTTAGAATACAATATGGGTGCCAAATCCGGCTCACCCAACAGAGAAAAATTTCGGCAGTAGTACCTCTCCTTCGGAGGCAAATGCTTCAGCTGAAACCTCGGATGAACACTCTGGCAACTCCTCAGCTCCAATCTGCCCCATGAAAAACCCCAACGTCAGTCTCTAGGGACTGCGTTAGCCTCTTCTGCCCTCTGCGTTAGCTTTCCCGGCAGTTCGGCTGTTCCCGATAGTTTCGGCTTCTGTCCTCTGGTCAGCTTTCTCGGCAGTTTCGACTTCTGCGCTTTGTGTCAACTTTCGTGGCAGTTATCGACAGTTCTGATTGTTCCCGGTCTCTGCGTCAATTTTCCCGACTATTCCTGCAGTTCCCAACAGTTGCAGCTGTTCCCGACAGTTTCGGCTTCTGTCCTTTGCGTTAGCATTCCTGGCTGCTGCGCTGATCCTCCCGACACTATCTCTGCCTCTCTGCTTCTGTATTCACTACCCCTCAACTGCAACTCCAGATCACTCTCTCAACTTTCTTAGCAAACCTAGCCCCAGAAAGTCAAAATCTTGATCTCTTGGTGTGTTCTCCAAGTGACCCTCAAGCCTCCTCTTATACTTTTCTCGTTGACAAATCAATGATCGAGATTAAGTCCCTAATCAACAACTAAGATTAGATATGGCTTGATCCATAACTTTTGGACCATTCTTACATGGTTTTATATTAATTCACATTAATATTTTATTTTCCCTAAGTTTAGATTTAGGGACTCCATTAAAAATATTAATTATTTTAATCTCCCAAACTATTTAGAATCTGCCCAAACCCTTTCTGGGTATTGGAGATATCATGTGCCTTAGTCTCTCTACCAATTTTCGTGGCTAGAGCACATCCGATGCTACCCCAAATCAACACTCCCTCTTAGTGCGGACTGTGCTCTAGTAATACTCCTCATTGAGCATCACTTTGATCATCTGACATCGGTCCCTATGCTGAAACATCCTCTGCACTGCTCCATCCTGTACTGCTACCCATGGCCCTGCCATTGCCACTGCTGCATCTGTACGACAACTCCCTTTGTATCTGTGCTCCTGCCCATGGCCCTGCCACTGCCACTGATGCATCTGCACTGCAACCCCTCTCATCATGCTGCATCGTGTTGCCCATAGCACTACCACTGCTAACTGTTGCACTTCAGCTCAGTTACTGAAAAGTAAGTAACTGATCTCCCAACTCTGACATCTCCGTCAGGCTAGAAACACTCCTGATGCTGATGCTCCCTCTGTCACTAACAAGTGCTCCCTCTCTGACCTCTACGCTGTTGCAACAACTCCATGCATCTTGCACCGTTGCACACCTCTCTGTGCCATCTTGCACTGGTGCAACACTCCCGTGCCTCTTGTACTGTTGCAACCTGCTAGCCTCACGTTGTCCTGGGAATCCTGCACTGTAGCTCCCTCTGTCGCTCCATCCGCATCTGTCTCTACTGACATTGCCAGTACTGCGACTTGGGTATCTCGCGGATCCTGTCCCTCATCGCCTGTAGTCTGCCTGACTACAACTCGATGTCTCCCCACTTCTTCTGAAGTGGCACATGAGCGCTCATGGCACAATTATCGTCTGTCTCCACTTCCTTCTCTGCCCTTACTGGCACTGCTTTGGTCTCAGAGGCCTCTCCCTTACTCTTCTTCCTTAGAGACTAGGTCGCATAATGACCTAGCTCCCTACAGTGGAAGCATTTGACCTTGGAGAGGTCCTTCTTCTTCCGTTTCTCTTGCTTTCCCTCAGATGCTAGGGCAACGTCCTCCTCCTCCTCTTTCTTGATTCTCATCCCCTTGCTGTTGCTACCTGCCTTGCTCAGCCTTCTGATCTCTTCTTCGTGAAGAGCAACCCACATTTCCTCCCAATCTGGAAGGGTCGCCCTGCCCAGTATGCTCTGGACAAACACCTCCCAGTCTTCTGAGACTACGTTCAGGGCTGTTCTCACCATCAATTTTGGATTTGGCGTTGCCCCTATGGAAGTCAGCCGATCTTGGATCTCCTTCAATTGACTGAGGAATGGGTCGATCTGTTCTTCCTTCTGCGTCTGGTAGGATTGCAGCTGATTTTCTAGTAGCATCTTCCTCTGCGCGAAAGTATGTTTATACAGCTTGGTCAGGGCCTCCCACATCTCCTATGCTGTGTTCTTCTCGACAATATGTGGTACTATATGATCCTTGGCCCTGTCAAGGATGATACCCTTGGTCTTGTCAAGGATGATACTCTTAGCCCTCGCCATTGCATCCTCGGACTTGTTGTTATCAGCCAAGTCAACTGGGATAGCTATCGTCCTCAAGGCGAAGTGCTTGACATGATTATTGTCTAGTACAGATAAGATTCTGGCCTTCCAGACTATGAAGTTTGAGGCTCCGTCCAGTCTGTCCTGGTTTCTTACTCCGTGTAGTGCCATTTCGCTGCTCCTCTACTTCCCTCCTGGAAGTTCTTGGTATGACTCCTCTGAGCCTTGATTTCCCTCCTGGAAACGCTCCTGTCAATGTTAAGATGCTCCTCTCCAATCATCTGTGCACTTGCAACACTGATCTGGATTCCTTGGCTAGAATTCCACCTCGACAACAACACCCTCTACCTTGGCCTTGCCCTGTTAGGTATTGTTCTGACTACAGTACCCCACTAGCTCCACTCTGCAACTTACCCACAGCCTCCTAAACCCCAACAAACTGAAGGTTAGAGCTCTTAGGCTCTGCGCAATCCTGGTATCGGCAAATCAGGGGCCTCAGCCAACTGCGTCAACCCTCATAGCCTCTGCGTGAGTTTGCCTTTGCCTCCCTCAGCCTCTGCATTGCCCCCTCATAGCTCAATCTTGATGACGCAGGCACTGCGTCACCCCTTCCTTGCTGCTACTTTGCTAGGAACAATTTCTGTCACCGGGGACAACTGTTTTTTGCTGCTGCTACTCTGTTCGGCTGATGTCCTTAGTTCTCCTGTGATCTGTAACCACGCTCTGATACCATGTTGGTATTTCTAAGTTTGACATGTTAGAAACCCTTCATGCACTTTACTGATTTATTCCTACCTACTTGTTCTGTTAATTAACAAGTTATTTACCATGTAAATACTAGAAATAAATACAATTACATGCTTAACACATTACAAATCATCAACTGAAGCAAATAGAAACAAACACACAAATGACACTATTATTTTTGGACTAATATCCCTGGAAAAACTCAATGCGGGAAAACCGGTGCAGCTATCTGAGGGTTTGATTTATTAAGCAGTTTCAAAATACAATCTTGGTGCCAAATTTGGCTCACCCAACAGAGAAAAATCTTGGCAGTAGTACCTCTCCTTCGGAGACAGATGCTCCAGCTGAAACCCCGGATAAACACTTCAGCAACTCCTCAGCTCCAATTTGCCCCACGAAAAACCCCATTGTCAGCCTCTTCGCCCTCTGCATTAGCTTTCTTGGCAGTTTCCGCTGTTCTCGGCAGTTTCGGCGTCAGCCCTCTGCGTCAGCTTTCCCGACAGTTCCTGCAGTTCCTGGCAGTTCCGGTTGTTCCCGGTAGTTTCGGCTTCTGCCTTCTGCGTCTGCGTTCCCGACTGTTCCGGCAGTTCCTGATAGTTCCAGCTGTTCCCGACAATTCCAGCTTTTGCCCTCTGCGTCAACTTTCCTAGTTGCTGCGCTGATCCTCCCAACACTATCTCTGCCTCTCTACTTCTATATTCACTGCCCCTCAACGGCAATTCCAGATGACTCTCTCAATTTTCTCAGCAATCCCAGCCCCAGAAAGTCGAAATCTTGATCTCTTAGTGTGTTCTCCAAGTGACCCTCAAGCCTCCTCTTATACTTTTCTCGTTGACAAATCAATGACCGAGATTAAGCCCCTAATCGACGGCTAAAATTAGATCAGGCTTGATCTATGACTTTTGGATCATTCTAACACAATTTTATATTAATTCACATTAATATTTTATTTTCCCTAAGCTTAGACTTAGGGACTCCATTAAAAATATTAATTATTTTAATGTCTCCCAAACTGTTTAGAATGTGCCCAAACCCTTTCTCGGTATTGGAGATCTCATGTCCCTTAGCATCCACCAATTTTCGTGGTTAGAGCACATCCGATGCTACCCCAAGTCAACACAAGTCCCTATGACCTTTTTGGTGTCTCATGGACGTCAATATTGCTTTGATTTCATCCAAGCAAATTTCCTAGGTACACATTGAACATTGTTGCCAGCTATTGAGAAGTGCACCTATCACTGGATATGCAGTGTGCAACCAGGGAGACCAGGTAATTTCCAATTTTAAATTTCTGCTGAAGTTACTATTAACACAAAAGCCTATCAAGTACTTTATTTGTAAAAATCGTACTTTATCTCGTGTGTTAATGGTGAGGCATAATGATTAGAGCAATCCGATAATGTTGTTCTTCAACAGCTATAGAACATGTTATCTTTCACTGCTTCTCTTTTAGATGTGAATTTGTCAATCTGTGTCTGTCTCGAAATGCTGATTTGTCAAACTTAATTAATGCAAAATGAAACTGTTATCATCAGTAGTTATAATTGAAAAATGTTGAAATTGGCTTGTTTAGTGTGGTTGGCCTAAATATAATTCTGACTTGAATGGTCTGACTCAAGCACAATTTTAAACCTAGAATTTGTAAGGCGAAGTCTTGGTGGGACTAAAATCTGGCTTGCTTCATTCTAAATATGATGCGTTGGATTGCCATGCAAATATGAAAGTTAGGTAAGTTTATAGTTATGCCTAGTTGCAGGTAGTATAATTTATATTCTAAGATGCCACATCAATTTCTTATTTCAGACATCCTTATGTCATGAATAAATATTCACAGAACTTGCAAAATGTTACAATCAATATGGAAGGTCAATGTAGAGTTTGTAGTGACAATCTTATTGACTTCACAGTTTTAGGCTTGTGTAACTTGTTCAGGTGAAAACATTTACAAATTATTTATATCCCAATCTTCTATGTTCAACAAGTTGATGCTTTAGACGTAATATAGTCATGTTAAAAACATGAGGCTAACTAAACAAGGAAATCCATAACCTGACATGTATTTTGTAAAATTTAAATTCCTGCAGGGTGAGGATCTTCTAATCCCAGTTGATGCAAATGGATGCTTTGTTGAAAAGGTTGCTGACTTCAAAGGAAGATATGTAAAAGATGCTGATAAAGATATTATATCTGCTGTAAAGGTATGACTCTTTAGTTTAATTCATTATGTCTAAGATCTTGTGTGTTGTTGTTTATGTTTCAGTATCAGGCTTTGATAGCTATTATTTGTAGTTTAGTGTACCTTGCCAACTGTCCATGCTCTAGATTAAAAAGAGTCAATTTCCAATAGGTCATGGAAATTCAATAGATTTATTTTATTGCCATTGCTCAGAATTTATAGAGTTAATTTTCTTTGATGAAAATTTCGGACAGGCTAAGGGAAGATTGGTTAGTTCGGGCAGCATTATGCACTCATATCCATTCTGCTGGAGATCAGAGACACCTTTGCTTTACAGGGCTGTGCCAAGTTGGTATGATTTCACAATTCTGCACCATCATTTACAAAATATTAAGAAAAAAATCCTTGTTTATTGCTTTTGTGTGCCGTTTCTTTTGGCTGTAGGTGTTTTTTAAATTGCTGTACTTTAAATCGATAATCCTGTGGAAATTTATAGATTTGATGTTTAATACAAATTCAGAAATTTCACCCCATAGGTTTCCCAGTTCTATTTCCTGTGAACTTTTATCGTTATGGCACAATCTGAATATAAATTACAGCAGCGTATGTTTCAATTCTTTCCAACCAAATACTTATGCAGTGGAAGTAAATAAACACTGAACATTTATACTTCAAGGGAACTATATTTCCAGCCCTAAGGGCAAAATCTGTTGTGAGTTATAGCTTGGATATGAACTTTTGCAGATGTTCAGTGTGAACATGCAATAAGTAGTTTGAGATATTTTAAAAGAAGCATCTTCAAAAAGCAATTCTATTTTTGGAAAAATTAATTGTATTTTGTTTCACTTTAGTAAAAAATTGAAAGTCTTATATCTAGCAGTTGAATTTAAAAATGTATTTCATACATGACTGAAGAGTAGGAGAAATCTTAAAAATAGATTCTCCATTAAAACTATAATGGCAAGGCCAGGTAGAGGGAAAAGACGCATTGATTCTTCACGAAAACAGTTTTGTCAGAATGTGATGGAAGACGCCAAGGAAAGCATAAAACCACACAGCAGTGAGAAGAGCAGCCTATGAGTGATTGCAGGTTGCAAATCTATCCATCTATTGAATTCTGTAGAGTCGTTCATACTGACAGAACACTTCATACAGTCATACAGATAGAATCGTACTGCGGGTTTCTTAGACCTATTTTCAATTTTCTCATTCAACAGGCAGAAAACCTCGTTTTTGAGGTGTCGTTAGTTTTGAGTCATTAATGATCAGCTGATTTGAATGATGGATTTCATGTTTTTCATTTTATGCTTTCACTGTACTTTACAGCCATCTGTGTGATTCACGCGTGCTCAGATTTTTTTTATTTCTGTTATTGAGTAAATTCAAGATCTAATTTATTTAATAAAGAAGCATATGACAACAGTCATCTAGCATTTGGAAAATTCACATGGTATCCGAGCATAAAAATTTGAAGTGTAGCAATGAATATGAACTGGTTGCTCTCAATTTCCATCCAAATCTGTTTGCTGACCGAAAGAGCAGCTTCCCATTTTTTGCATTCGAAAACTATCTAACATACAATGAAGGTCAAGAGGGTGATGTGGTTGAGGAAAGGTTCAAAGCGGCCAGTGGAACACCTAACTCCTCCAGTCACGGGATCACTGACTGACTTGGGAAATTCTTTTGGGTGAATAGGCTTACCATAGTGAGAACATTAACAGCAAGATGATCTTGCAGAACAAACTTAGATCCATAGAGATGACCCATCCAGCTTATAGATCTCCTTGCACACACGAAGTCATTTTACCAAATTGATTAAAGAATGAAAGATACATACTTGACAAGTGAAGATGAAATCTTCAACTTGATCACTTTGATGATGATTGAAGAAGATGTATTAGTGCTCCTTTTGGATGATGTGGTTGAGGACAGTCAAATGCGGCCAGTGGAACACCTAACTCTCCAGTCCGGGATCGACTGACTGACTTTGGAAATTCTTTTGGGTGAATAGGCTTACCAGAGTGAGAACATTAACAGCAAGATGATCTTGCAGAACAAACTTAGATCCATAGAGATGACCCATCCAGCTTATAGATCTCCTTGCACACACGAAGTCATTTTACCAAATTGATTAAAGAATGAAAGATACTTACTTGACAAGTGAAGAAGAAATCTTCAACTTGATCACTTTGATGATGGTTGAAGAAGATGTATTAGTGCTTCTTTTGGATGACCTTCTTCTGAATGAAAAGGCCATTGCTCCTTTTATGATGTCAACATTTTGAGATGTAGCTTCCTTTGTTGATGGTGATAGATGAGGATGTTTTGCTGCTTCCTCAGATGATCTTTTACAAGGATAAGGAGGGGATCCTTGCTGCAATGGTAGGGAGCTTGCCTTATAGCTTTGAAGATGATGATGATGCCTTTTCGCATTCAAGATAGTTCTACTTCTCTTGTAGTGTAGATCAGAAATGCTTCTAGGATTTCGACTCTCTCCAAGATGATGTGATCTTCGACTTTTAAAGTACTTTGAGCTATTTGGCTTTGTAGATAACTTGATGAGGGTCTTTGTGGTCTTTTGATGACGACTATATGATCCAAAACTTTTGCTGTTGTAGATTGCTTCTTCGATCTAGGGTTTGATTCTTCAATGTAGATCTTGATCTTTTGCTTTGATAACCTTCGACTTGCTTTGATGCCTTTTTGGAAACTCGATCGTTGAGTGTCTCTTTGATTAGATGCCCTTCCTTTGACTTCAGCACCTTAGCTCCGATTCCATGTTGAGAAATCTATGGCATTAGTATTAGGTGACTTCTGTTCGATTAGTGACTACTTGTGAATGCTTTTTACTTGTTTAGATTAGGATCTTCTTCATGTTAGATTATTAGTGTTTTTCTTCATCAAACAGTCACCAATGCATGAACATAAATAGACGAGACACAACATGTAGGCTATAAGCCAGGGCCAAAACCTCTCACTCTTTGAGAGGAAAACCCACACAAATGCTTCTTATAGAGATTCCAATTGATGAATACCAAGACGAAGACCTTTGACCTATTAGTGACTCCAAGACCAAGCCACAAGTCCTCTTCCACCTTCTTGCTTACTTTCTTTTGGTTCCTTTTACTGCACCATATGAGATCACTATAAAGATAGTCACAGGGAGACCTTCTTCATGCAGTACCCTGATATCTTGTCACACACTTGTGACCTTCTTCCTTAGTGGCACTGGTCTCTTCTTTGCTGTGAGATAGAGTACTAAAGTCTTTGCTGCGATGTAACACCGAGACAGTGAGGAGACATCACTGTAGTATCACCGAAACCTTCTCTACTCCAATCCCCAATATTATCTCTGCAATTAGTCTGAAACTGATAGAGACCCTTCTTGTGATTATACTGAACTTCGACCACTATAATCTCTCCAAATTTCTCCTTGCTATAGATGATACTTTGAATAGGTGTGTCTTTTTTAGTTAGCCGACATGAGCCATTATTTCATCTTGCAGGCCGACATAGGAAGAGGACTGTATGCTTGTCGTTAGAGGGCTATTTGCTAGGTTACATTTGATATCATTTTATACATGACATTGATAGTTTGAAAAATCTTAAGGCTCTCAATGGGAGCCATCTAAAATAAATCTCTTGCTCATGAAACCCATGAAACAAGGCATAATAAAAATAATTTTATTCTCTTCTTTTCATTATTTACAAAGATCATGATTACAGGTCATTATGAAGACCGAACCTAGTTACATTTTACAACACCAATAAGGGTAAGGGAGAGTGAGGAGTCGGCCTTACTATTAGGAAAGAAGGACATGAGTAAAACCAAGTATTTATTTGTCATACATTTGGACACTATGAATGGCAATTTCTTGAAAATAAGAAGGGCAAATGAAGAAGGGAAAAGGAAAATGTTCCAGTAAGGGTAAGGGAAAGAGTGAGGAGTCAATCTTGTAGCTGGGAAATAAGGCACTTGAGTAAAACCAAGTGCTTTATTTGTCATAATTTTGGACATTATGCAACACAATGTCTAGAATAGAAAAAGGGAAAATGGAAGTAACAACAGAAGCAAGTAGTAGCCTTAATAGAAACTCAGATGAATGAGTTTGATGCCAAGTTTAGAAAGAATTCTCATTGATATTTTGCCTTTCTACTAGAACGGTTCCGAGGAATGTGTGGTATGCGGACAGTGGGGTGTCTCATCATATGGCATCAATTTGACAATTGCTTTCCAGTCTAACAGAGCATGACTTAGGAGTACAAGTTGACCTTGGTGATGATGCCAAGTATTTAGTGGCAGGTTGAGTTGGGTAACTCTTTACACTTAATGATGTGATATTTGTTACATTTTTATTTAAAAGTTTGCTTTCAATGCTGGTTAGGGAAGGTAAGGTTTTGAAGTTTGTAGTAGGGTTCTAGAAAAGACATGTCTTCATTAGGTTGTAAGAGGATTTAGCCTAGAAGCAGGCAAAGTGATTGGGGTGAAGGCAATTTGAACATGTTACAATGTGAACCTGTGTGAGCGTGGTTCATGGCAGTCATAACCTATGCGAGTTGTGGCACAAGAGGATGGGGCATTGACATTATAGAGCATTGGCTATTTCGAGGGAGATAGTCATAGGAGTTCTAAATTTTGGCATTGAGCAACAGGGAGTATGAAGAGGGTGCATAATTGGCAGGCATGCGAATGATGCTTTTCCAAGCAAAGAGCATAGGTCTAAGGAGATTTTGTAAAAAAATGTGTTCTGCTGTAACCCACCCTGTTTCAAGTTTTTGCATGGTTTAATGCCCAAAACCCATCATAAACATACGACTGATATATACATTAATTTTGCATTTGACTTGAAACAAAGAACTACGCTACTCTTTGCACTTCAGCAACTGATACATGAGATTATTGCAAGCATACACACTCAGAAAATAGAGAATATTTTTGGTTTAGTGACCCTGGAAAAACCCACAAGGGGAAAACCAATTCTAAGGGAGGATTTTATTTGCTTCTTAAGGAATTTTGTACATAGAGGGATGTCAACTTATCTCTTGCCTTAAGGAGTGCCTCTGAAGTCCTCTTTCCACTGTGTTCTGCACTAATATTTCTTATGCATAGTCAACTCTCCTTAGGCAAGGAATTCAAGCTTCATTTCAGCGCCTTATGCACAGGAAATTGAGCCACTGGATAGTTAATATACTGCTTGGAAACACAATTATTCTCAGCTTAAAATATGCCCTCAAACACTGACCAACACCTTGATTTCAGCGCTGTTAGGCCCTCGATTTTCTCACTGGCAAACTACATTTTTTGGGTCTTCTCAACTAGAATCTGGCTTGGTTTCTCCCTGCAAAGTCGGGTTGGTTTTTGGCCTGAACTCACCCTAGGAACACAACAGATTTCGGCGAGAACTCAGCCTCTGTTCTGTTGAAATTCTAGTGATGCAATGACTACAATAGTTTTTCACAATTGATAACTACTTCTATTGATGCACATTGCTGCTTCTTTATACTTTAGTCAACAAGTAGCTATACATGAAAAACTTCAACCAATAATTCTTCAACAAGAGCAGTAAATAGAGATCACAATAGGCAATGAACAATAGACAAGAGACACCAAGATTAGGCTCACAGCTGGGGCAAAACTGAAAACTCACAAGGGGAAAACCCAAAAATTCTTTCCTTATGAGAGAGAGATTCTGTCCATCAACAGCACATCTGAATGTCTCAATAAATCCAAAATAACAACAATAAGATACACAATCAATGTCTGCACAAAAAAATGAAGAGAGAGAAATTCTACTTCTGTCCAAGGGTCCTCACAAGGAGGCCGAAATGAAGGCCTGAAGTCACTGTGATGGGTTTCCACTGTAATCTTCAATGAACTGCCCAAAATATAAGTCCAAAAGAGACCTCGGTCAACTTCAGAATGATGTCACAAAAGGAGAGCGAGCCTTATGAGAGAGAGATTCTGTCCATCAATAGTACATCTGAATGTTTCAATAAATCCAAAATAACAACAGTAAGATATCCAGTCAATGTCTGCACAAAACAAATGAAGAGAGAGAAATTATACTTCTGTCAAGGGTCTACACAAGGAGACCGAAATGAAGGCCTGAAGTCACTGTGATGGGAAGTCGAAGTTTCCACTGTAATCTTCAACGAAGTGCCCAAAATATAAGTCGAAAAGAGACCTCGGTCAACTTCAGAATGATGTCACAAAAGGAGAGCGAGCCTCTCTGTAATTTTCGGTCACAAAAAGAGATAGAAAAACAGATGTATAGATGATCCAAGTCACTGTATCAATAAGCCCTTCAAGGAGATCGAACTGCAGTCAAAAGAACCCTTGTAGACTTCCTCGCACGTGTGGATGTACTTTGAAATGGAAGGCCAAATTGGCTTGAGATTTCAGACCGAATTGCTTGATGTGATGATGGGTGAAATGAATGCCAGCGATCTTTTATTAATAGGCATCATGAGAGGGATAATTAGCCCTTTTAGGGCCGACATGATATCCTTCTTGAAGCCGACTTGTAGGGCTGATTGAGCCGACTTGTAAAGTTAGGATGGGCCGATTTATAGATGTCAAAAATTGATTTATTCTCCATGATTTGATGAAAAATGACAACCATAGCTACCTTATATTTCAATAGTTTCCACTGGACTTTACAACCCTGAACACGACTTGGAAACCACTGCAAACTCAATTAGTTTCAGCTGCTCGAAATTTTTGGGAATCATGCATGGAATTTCGAGATTTGTGCCTGAGCTATAGTCTCACCTGAAAATTCAGGCTGTCTCCTTGAGATGTTAAACCTCTTCCCTTTGGTTGCAAACTTGCCTTCCTTCTCTCCCTTGCTCTCTTCTCAATGGCTCACATGAGAATGAATGAGAGAAAATTATTTCCTTTTTCCTTTTTGTCTTCCTTTAGTCTTGACCCCCTCCCTCATGTGGTCCCCCTCAATTAATGAGCGTCCTAGTACTTTTTAATGTTCGGTACCATGGTCACTTTTTCTCTCATAAAGTCACCTTTAAAATATAAAGGTCCCTTTAATAATATAAGGTGTATTTAACACTTTCACATAAAATCACTTTTAAAAACCATGTAACTTTAATATCATAAAGTACAAGGTACATCTTGCATAAAAACTAACTTAGCTCCTTATCACTAATAAAACTCATAATGTCATTTAGACAAAAGGTCATTAATGTGTCTCCCTAGGCCAAAAGGATAAATTCCCCTAGGAAACAACTCTTTGGTACCATTATTTTTAAAAGATTCTAGACTTGATTCATTTAGATGTTTGTGGATCAATATCAGTAGCATCAATTTTGGGAGGTATGTACTATGTTTCCTTTATTGACGATCTATTTTACAAAACGTGGATTTATTTCTTGAAGAAAAAGGATAATGTCTTTAGCAGGTTTTAAGAGTTCAAAGTTGTTGTTGAGAACCAGACGAGAAACAAATCAAAGATAATGTGGGTGAGTATACCTGATCCAGGTGGATAATGGTGGCCACCTGCCTATTCCACTTGGACCCCCAACACTATCTCTTTCAATGTTTTGGTTTCCTTAATTGTGGCACAATTTACTATTTTTGGCAGTTTTCGAGTTTTGAACTTTTGGAGCCGTTTTGAGGGCCTAAACAATGTTTTTAGGGAAAACAGAGAGACTGAAAACGTCCCCAATTTGCTTGCCCATTGTTTTCGGCCTTCTCTTCCAGATCTTCGAAACGAGGTATTATGATAACCAAACGAAGATCGTATGCCAATGTTACGACCTCACAAAGTTGATGTACCAATTTATGCAAATGGGGCCCTCAGTTTTGGTGCTTCATCTCCTAGGGTTAGGTTTTTGGATGTTTAGAGTTTTCCATTGTTTCTCAATAATAAATAGGCCTTTGAGCCTCATTGTAACACAATTTAGACGCATGTAGCTGCCACATCTCTTCTCAGAGATAAGCTATCGTCGCCCGAGTTATCTTATTTCCATTCTGTTTGTAAGCATAATTCAATATTTTTCTGTTAAGGAAATGAAGTGTTTTTCTGCTGCATCTCTATATGTATGATTATATTTGTAAGTTGTTGTGTTCCTGTTTAAGTTCGGATCAATACCGCCAATGATTCCAAGGATCTTTGCAAGTAGATTGGAATTAAGAGGGAGCTAACAAGTTTGTACAACCCACTATAAAATGAGGTTGCAAAGCAAAATAATTGATTGATTATAGAGATTGCCAGGGCCATGATCAATGACTAGGACTTGCTCATTTTTCTTTGGGCAGAGGCATGCAACACAACAATCTACATCTTAAACAAGTGTCCACGCATGCTCTTGGAGGCATTCACTGGTATGAAGCTAGAGATGAGTCATTTTCGTAGCTTTGGTTGTCCAATTTATATTCATGTTCATGTAGAAAAAAGGATCAAGTTGGAGCCCTCCACTAGGATGTATTTGTTGATTACAATGAGAGTCTAAAGGCTTACAAGATATATATTCCAACACATAAGGAAATTGTGGTAAGTAGGGATGTAAGGTTTGTGAGGATTTTGCATTTAGGAAGTTGCATGAGTCAATTCTAGTGACTAAAAATGAGTACTAGGAAGCTTCAAAGGTTGGGCCAGGGTCATCCAAGGCACACGTTTCTAGTTCATAAATTCAATCTTTAGGTGAGAAGGAGGAGACATTAGGCCTTCCCAATTTTGTTAGGGGACCTCGGTGGTTCAAATAAACATTCGGAAAGAGTAGGCGTCCATAGAAGTTTCCCAATTATATAACATTGCTAAGTAGTGTCATTGATTCGAAGCCCTCCATCTTATAGGAGGCAACAAACCAACAGGTATGGTGGGATGCCAAGGTGGAATAGTACACCTCCATCATAAAGAATGATGCTTGGGACATAATGCCAAGACCAAAGGGGAAATCAATTGTGGGTTCTAGGTCACTCTACAAAATCAAGCATGTTGCAGATGGTAGAATTGAGAAATTAAAGCCTACATTTGTGGCAAGACAGTTCTCCCAAAAAGAGGGCATGGACTATGGGGAGACTTTTTCTCTAGTCATTAGGTACACTTCCATTAGAGCTATTATGTTTATTGTCTCAGTCATAGAACTGAGGATAAATTATATGGATGTGAACATAACTTTCCTTAATGGGATCATTAAGGAAGAAGTACATAGATCAACCTTAGGGCTTTGAGGTACATGGGAAGGAATCCCATGTTTGTAGGCTTAATAAGGCTTTATATGGAGTCAAGTAGGCACCTAGAGCATGGCATTGCAGGATTGATGGAAACTTGCTTAGTATGGCCTTCACCAAAAGTGAAGCAGATATGAAGTTGTACTTTATACTTGTTGGGACTGATCTGTTTATTTTGGTGCTGTATGTAGATTACTTGTTTCTTATAGGTGCAAAGAAGCTCATTCCTTGGTAAGGTAAGTATGCAATTGAGATCCCAAGGAGACTTTGGATGGACGATTGAAAACCTATGGCTACAACCATGCACCAATATGAAGGTGACATCTTCAGATCAATAGTTAGTGGATCCCACGTTGTACAGGTTGCTAATAGGTTATTTGATGTATTTGATCAATACCAAACCAAATTTTTGTTTTGTAGCGAACAACTTGAGTTAGCTTTCATGGTGGAGCCAAGGCAAGAGAATGGGTAGCAACGAAATATGTGCTTAGGTATTTGAGTACAGTGGAATATGGTTTGAGATATTGATATAAACAAAGTTCGTTATCATACAAATATTCATAATATTTGGAATATAAGAATATCCATTATAGGATAAATAATGTTTTTATATAAATGTTTTGAGTACAAAAGTGATATGATTGAATACAATGATGGGCCCTGTGTAAATATTAGGTGGAAGTGCCCCTTTGTAAGAAGCCATGTCTTTTGAGGCATACCCTTTCATAATTACTATTTATTATTCCATATTCATGTTCATAACATTGTCTTCACCTTGCCCCCGAGGGGTAGCTCAAATTACTTCTGGTATTATTTGATCAGGGGTTGGATTCCATGGCGATCTATTGTAATAATAAGAGTTGTATCAAACTGTTTGAGAATTCAGTGTTTTATGACAAGTCCATGCACATAGAAATTAGGCTAAGTGAGGCTGTCATAAGTTATGGTTTTATTGATTGGCAATGGTAGGGGTGCAATGCCATATAACAACCAAAGAAAAAGCCGTCTGTGGATAATCAACAAAGGGGATTTAAGGTCTTCCAATAAACACCTAGGGTTAGGGTCAATGGGATTTAGGGTTGAAAAACATTCATGAACAATGAACAAGGATGATGTCAATCCTAAAAGGGAAGGATTAACCATGCATAATGCTAGATTTTTCATTATGTGCCTTATTGATGCAATTCCTATTTTATCAATCATAAACATCAACACAAATTCACTTTTTACGCAAAAGTCTTCACTAAAACTATAGTGGCTAACTCTAGACGTCGAGGAACAAGAGAAATAAGAAGTTGAATACTTTTATGGATGATCAACACAAAAATGATTAGTGCCTTATGCTAAATGGACTTAATGCAGTCTTCTAGGGCTAAAATTCCATGAAAATGTTTTGTTGGGTTAAGGGGGTAAGACAAGGGCATCCACTTTCAAAACCTTAATTATTTTCCTTGTGAGGGGAGAGATTAACTATAAGGAATGCACAATCATAGTTTCCTTTAGGTCTTAAGAGAACAATTTTGCATAATATAATGTAGTAAGATTTCAAAATAGAATTCGAATTTAGTCATGGAACAACATAGAAACCCTAATAACACAAATAAAATATGCAAAATATAGAAGATAAAGCATGAAACTTATAAAATTCTTCAAGAAACACTTATTTCAATAAAAGGAAAACATATCCATACAAAAGACCATCTCCACAAAACTTTTGTGCC
Source organism: Pinus taeda (assembly GCA_000404065.3). Taxonomy (NCBI): domain Eukaryota; kingdom Viridiplantae; phylum Streptophyta; class Pinopsida; order Pinales; family Pinaceae; genus Pinus; species Pinus taeda. The sequence continues at coordinate 26,446 of APFE030171494.1, forward strand.
ATAGAAGTGTTAGACCTTGCCCAAGTAGTGAAAAAGTACTAATACACACTCTTTGACAAGAGAAGACTCATAATGTGTGATGATAAAAATGGAATTACGGGGGTCTCTAGTTATATGAGACTTAACAACTTGTTTGAATGTTCAACAAATGAGAGGTTATAGGCCAACCTTATAATTGTTTAAAAGCCTAACAATAATGCGAAAATAGCCCACATCTGTGGGAGAAAAGCCTTCTCATTGGATTTCATGTGGGATAAAATCCTCATTGGATTTCATATGGAGAAAGTAGATTTTTAGATCTCACTCAAAATCCGACAGACATATCAGTTTTTCAAGATTTCAATAATGGGTGATTCAATGTTTTTATTAGATTTTGTCATGTGCTAGGGTATGGAATTCATATTTAATAAAGAGCACCAATCCCTTTGTGTACCTTGATGGTAGTGACATTGGTTGTTGAACTCCTCTATCATGACCATACTAAAAAAATGTACCCATCACTCAAACAAAATCTTGACTTGACAAGCTATGATTTTTCTATTTTATGTTAATGCGTAGAGGGTGATATTAATGACAAAGATCCCAAGATAGGCAATGATTTTGATGATATGTAAGTATTTTTTGTAGCATGATTTCTTTGGATGTTAGAGGCCATATAGAGCCTGTTTGTTGATGTATTTTCGGTTCAGAGATGGATTGCACTCGATGCTATTTTGGTTATGTGCACCCTTACATGCTACATAAATCAAAACTTGTAACTTGTGGAGGTGTGGTTGATGAAGATTGTAACTACTAGATGATTGATGTTATATGGTTTAATCCATGTTTTTATGCTTTTTATAACTAGTTCATCATTCTACATGCTTTCTTAGAAAGAGGCTCATGCATTAGTGGTACATAATAAATTTACTTTCATTTTCTAGTTTCTAGTAGTTTTTATAACCAATGTTGCAAACATCTTGATAACATCTTGATTTTATTTCAAAATCACAATTTTTTGGCCTAGCTGATGTTTACCGATTTTTACCGATATTTTGAAGGTATCTTGATTTTGTTGATGTTTGCCAATTTTTACCAATATTTTCCCATTTTTCCTGATTTTTTGGTTTTCCAGACCCTTTCCGATTTTGTCCCGATGCTGATGTTCACAACATTGTTTATAACTGTCGACTCTTTCATATTCATTATGATGTTTTTTTGTAAACAATATATTGCAATTTAAGTTTGAAGTTGACAATTATAACTCATTGGTAATGAATTATGCACATGTTGTTTTGTGAAAGTTGAAACATTTCATTTGATGTTAGATATTCTTTGTTATCATTTGGTTACTTGGTAATGGTAATGGTTACAAGTGCAGGTTACAACTTTAGTGATCAATGATGATAAATGTTATATATCGAATTTTGGAAGCTTGAAACATTAAGATTGATGGATCATGAGACTCCATATGTTGTATGTTACTAACTTGTGGACGTGGTTGATGAAGATTATAAATAATAGATGATTGATGTTATATGGTTCAATCCATGGTTGTATGCTTTTTATATCTAATTCATCATTCTACATGCTTTTGTTGACATATATGCATCAAAATTTATAAAAATATATAATATATAAAAATTCGCTCCCTAACCAGGAGCTTTTGAAAATGTTGCTCCCTGCTTCTGCTTCAGCTTCTGCTCCCACTCCCCGCTTCCGCTTGGTCTCCCAAGCAACCTTGGTTCCACCGTCCTCTGTCTAGCGTCGGCTGTGCCTGTGCCTTTGCCAAGCTCTTGTCTTCTGTCTTAACGCATTGTAGATACTGTTTCCACCAATCGTGGCCGCTGCCTATTGTAACGAACAAAGTTCTTATCCTGCAATAATCTTCAGAATACTTCGAAGACAAAGACATCCATTGTAGGATAAGTAATTATATATAAAAATATTTGAATACAAGTGAGATGATTACAAATGAGGGTGAGGGTCTGCTTATATACCCTAGGCAGATATCTCTTCACCAATGGTCATGTCTTTAGGGACATACCAATTCATTAACTAATTACTAGTTAATTACTCATTATTTATTATTTGTATTGTTTACATTATTTGTATTATTTTTATATATATTTTATTCATAATATTTCCTTCCTCTTCAAAAATTTTTGTCCTCAAAGCTTATTGATGAAAATGGTTGATCTCTTTTTCTATTTTGGAACTGTCATCTTCGTTGATACAAGACGATATGATCCTTTAAGTGATAAACAAAATTGTCGAATCCTAGATTAAACGATTCTAAAAGGGATCTAACCATCCTAAATTAATCTTTAGGGGAATCTTCCGATCACTGGAAATTTGTAATGAACTGTTATTATAGGACTGGATTCTGTAAACTTCAGTATTCTCTGGAACATAAATATGTTGTTTATATTCTGAGTGATACTGATATGTAGATTGATTGAGAAGTCCGCTCTTATGATTCAGATGTTGATAAGGAGTTCTTTTGGTTGGACTTTCCCTTATCATGTGTGTGGAATTTTCCTGATTTTCCTTAGGTACTGATGTTGTTGAGTTGGCTACTAAATCATCACTTGGAATTTCCATCGTTTGAATTACAACCTCTGAGTACGTCCTCAGTTCGGTTGGATATGGATTTGTCTAAACAGTGAGATTAATGGGATACTTTTTTCATGAGTAGTTCTTCTAACTTGTTTTGTAATGATTTCTTATCATCCTTAAGTTTCTTAATTTGAGTGAGTAGACTTTGATTATGTTTTCTCAGACGTAAGAGTTCTTTGGTTTTTGATTCATCAACCTTATTTTCAATGTTTTGACTTTTAAGCTTTTCATCTTTTAGATCTCTGATTTGTTCTAATAACCTTTTATTTAGGTCTCTTAAGTCCATATTTTCTTCTTCCTTCTCTGATAGAATCTCGTTGAATTTTTTCTCGACACATTCATTTTGTTCTTCTAATTTATTCTTTCTTTCCTTGGACTTCTTGACCTTCACAGGTAATTTTTTGCTATGATCCTGACTCAAAATTTGCTCATCCTTTTCTGTTAATTTTTGTTAGAGTTTTGCAAGTTTTCCCTCTAGTTGTATCATTTTCATTAGTACCTTGAAATTTTTCCGCATTAAATAATTTTCCACATGTTGGACAACATAAATCACAATTTTTATGAATCCATGGATATTCAATGTATAACATATATTTAGTGCAAAATAATGATTGTTGTGTGGAACTCATCTTCTGTTCTTTTCTTGAATTTCTTTCTCAAATCACTTTAATAATAATTTTATTTTTTTTATTTTAAATCAATTAATAGCCAAAGGCCTATTTTTTAATATTATTTTCTTGACTCTTTTTTATATATATATATATATATATATATATATATATATATAACGAACAAAGTTCATATACTCAGAGGAATGCTCTAATACCAATGCCATGAACAAAGTTTGTATACTTCAACGATATGCTCTGATACCAATGTCATGAACAAAGTTCATATACTCAGAGGTATGCTCTGATACCATTGTAATGATACAATTTGTAACCGACAATAATCTTTGATTCTTTAGAATACTTCGAAGACAAAGACATCCATTGTAGGACATGTAATTATATATAAGAATATTTGAATACAAGTGAGATGCCTCGTCCTTTTCTGTTAATTTTTGTTAGAGTTTTGCAAGTTTTTCCTCTAGTTGTATCATTTGCCTTAGTACATCATCCTGACATTTTTCCAGATTAAATAATTTTCCACATGTTGGACAACATAAATCGCAATTTTTATGAATCCATGGATATTCAATGTATGTTATACAAAACATACATTTAGTGTAGAATAATGATTATCATGTGGATCTTATCTTCTGTTCTTTTCGTGGATTCGTTTCTCAAATCACTTTTATACTAATTTTTATTTTTATTTTAAATTAAATAGTGAAAGGCCCCTTTTTTTAAAATATATATACTCTTTCTTTTTAATATAATTTGTTTGACCTTTTTTTTTGTTCTTGTAATTTTGTTATTATTCTTTTGTTCTTGTTCTTTTAATTTTCTCTCTTTCTCTCTCTCTCTCTCTCTCTCTCTCTCGCTATATATATCGTATACTCAGAGGAATGTTCTAATACCAATGTCATGAACAAAGTTCATATACTTCAGCGGTATGCTCTAATACCAATGTCACAAACAAAGTTCGTATACATGGAGGTATGCTCTGATACCAATGTAACAAATACAGTTTGTAACCGACAATAATCTTCAGAATACTTCGAAGACAAAGATATCCATTGTAGGACAAGTGATTATATATAAGAATATTTGAATATGAGTGAGATGATTACAATTGAGGGTGACGGTCTGCTTATACACCCTTAGGCATATACCTCTTCACCAACTGTCATGTCTTCAGGGACATACCTTTTCATTAACTAATTACTAGTTAATTAATCATTATTTATTAGTATTATTGTTGTTTACATTATTTGTATTATTTTATATATATTTTATTCATAACACTTGTCCCCATTTTGTCGTCTTTCCCTGTTTCTACCTAGCCATTGTGATATTCTCCTTGTCACTGTTACAACAACCTGACACCCTTTTGTTACCACCATTCGTTGTCCCCCTTTTCGACAACCTAACACCCTTACCCCCCAAAGTCATCATGTCCCCCATCGTTTCATAACAATTGAAAATTCCAATTAATTATTAAATTATATAATTGTTAATTAATAATTAAATATTAAATATTAACTATAATTATTATATAGTAAATAATTAATTATTAATTATATTATTAATTGCGCCGAGAGGTGCTTTACAACCCAGTATTGGAGAGATGTTGTCACGTAACGTTACATCTAAAAATATTAAAATAATAATTTAAATTAACATATTTAACACAGTAATAATAAAAGTAATTATTGTTGACCGTAATTAGAATACTTCAATTTGCACCTTAATTTTACATATCTTTATATAGAGATATAAAGTAACTGAAAGTTAAAAAATTAGTTTACCTTTTAGTATGAAGAAAAGATGTAATTTCTTCACTACTTAATATGGGATTGAGTAAAAAAATTAAATTTACTTTTTACTATGAGGAAGAAATGTAATTTCTTCAATACCTAATATGGAGATGACAGGAAATAGTATTATTGATATTACATGATGCGTAATTCATTCTACGTTTAGTTTACATGTGATATTAAAAAAAATATATTAATAACAAAAATATTTCATGAAATATTAAATGTCATATTAAATAACATAATTTTATATCTACTTTATATAGAGAAAATAAAGTAAATTAAATTAATTTTTTTTTTTTATTTTTCATTTTCGGATAACTAGGGAGATGTGTAATTTATTTTATTTCTAATATGGAGTTGATATATAAATTTTTAAAATATCAATAACAAAGAAAAGTTTAACGTAGGTTATAATATAATATTTCATACTCGCGTTGAATATTTTTTTTTACATGAAACATTATAGAGAGAAAAAGATTGAGAGAATTCTTTATTCCAATAATAGCTACTTTGTAATTCAATTTATGAGGGATATTTGTAATTCTTTCAAAGCCTAATATGGATTTGATATGTAATATTTAGAAAATATTAATAATAAAATATTTAAATGTAATGTGGAGAACATGAATTATAAATAAAATACTTCAATGTCAACTACATATATATTAAAATATTTCAACGTCGACTGCATATATATTATACTAGCTAAGATTTATTTTAACTCCAGATCTACCAAGCGCTGAGAGGGATCAAATCTCTTTTCACTCTAACCGATGTTTGCATCTCAACATATTTGATCCCTCTCGATGCTTAGGTAGATCCAGAGTTAAGATGGATCTAGGTTGGTTCTATAGTAATTATTATATATTTATTAGTTAATTAAAAAAAATATTGGGTTCAAGTTACAAATGTAGTTTACGCTGGATTGCTACACACCACCACACATTTTATCAATGTCTTTAATGTCGATGAGTGGCTTTAGTAAAAAATTGATAGAACTTGAAAGTAAGGTCACCGGAAATGTTGAGAACATTAAGAAGCTCCAGGATACACGATGAGAATAGAGAATCACCTCCAACAAAATTATGTTGAGGTTAAAAAGGAACATGGAACCCTTTCAAATAAGGTTGATCATAATCATACTGAAGCAATGGTGGTGCTGAACCTCATCTGTCAAAAGTTAAAGATTACAACTGATCAACTACACTAGAATAATGAAGCTACTCAACACCCCGATTCTTCAAATACATTAGCCCATCAGACTCACCTCGTATGCTTAATCTCCACATACATCTTCCATTCCCAATCCACCAAATAGTGACATAAATTTTCAAAATATGCATATGTCGACCAAATTCCCCTTCTTCGCTCACAGATTGCCACATATTTATGAAGAGAAAAACTTGAGCTTTCCAAATTTGACGGTAATGAGAAAAACAATGTTGTGCGGTTCAATAAGGCAGAGGAATATTTTGAGATTTACAGTATAGACAATGACGATGAAAAAAATCAAGCATGCATCCATGCAAATGGAAGGTGAAGCTTATAATTGGTATATGTGGTGGAAAAAAACGACACATGCTATCAGTTGGAGGAATTCAAAAATGCTTTCTTGAAGAGGTTCCAAGGTGTCAAAAAAGAGGAGTTCTTCATGACACTCACCAAGCTACAACAAAAAGGAGATGTGGATGAGTATAATAGAGAATGGGAAACTCTAACTACACGAGTACCTGGATTATTAGAAACACATTTTATTCAATCATATATCAGTGGGCTTAAACCATATCTTTAGGATGAGCTTAAGCTTCATGACATCACCTCTATAGAAGAAGCAAGACAAAAAGCAAAAGCCGCACAGAAGAAGTTAGAAAGAATACAACTTCCAAAAGTTGAAAGAGTATATTCAAGACGAAGATTTCCCCAAACTTCTAGCGTGGAGAATACAAAGTACGTTCCACCACAACTACGTGAAGGAGGGAAAACAAATTTGGAAGTGCAAAGAATAAAAGAGGGTAAGTGCAAACGTTGTGGCAGAAATGTGTTAAAGGAAAAGAGACCAAGAACCTTTATAAATGTGAAGCAACCAATAATCAGATAGTGAAGAATCAAACATAGAAGAAGTTGAAGATTCTCCACAATTTTCCCTAGTATCAGACAACAAAAATATTCCGCAAGTGTCATTATCAACCATGATCGAAATATCCCAACCCCAGACCTTGAAGTTAAAAGGACATATCAAAAAGAGCAATGTAATGGTTCTAATAGACACAAGACGCACTCCCAATTTTTTGGATGCAAACATTGCAAAAAGGCTTAACATCTTCACATATCCAATGCCTAATGTGAAGGTAATGGTAGTAGATGGAAATAAAATTGAAAAGTAGGGAAATGCCATAAGGTTAAATTGCATATTTAGGACTACAATGTAGAATCTTTGTTCTACATTGTACCACTAGGAGGAGTGGATGTGGTCCTAGGTATCCAATGGCTACGAACCCTAGTCACTTACTCCGCCAACCATCAAAAGCAATTTATAAAGTGTAGATGGGTGGGGCAGAGATATAAGTTATTTGGTTTTAACTTTTCAACCACCTCAAAATCAAATTGTATCATGCTACTAGATGATGAAGCTAATCCAAAATGGAGCACCAATGTAGATAGTGCAATGTCATCAAATTGAAATATTGGCTTCAAAATTGGTTAGCGAAGAACCAACTGAAGTTTAGGAACTGATTCGAAAACACAAAAAGATGTTCCAAGATCTTCCAAAGAAGATGCCTCCTGAAAGAGAAATCAAGCACATAATGGAAGTCAAATCAGGATCAAACCCTTTTAACATCAAGCTGTATAGGTATGCACATCATCAAAAAACTGAAATCGAAACATCAAGTCATGATCTTTTAAAGTGTGGTGTCATCACAAAAAGTAGAAGCCCTTACACTGCTTTGGTGGTTCTAGTCCAAAAGAAGGATGGATCATTTAGACTATGTGTAGATTATCAAGTGTTGAACGAGATAACAATTAAGAACAAGTTTCCTGTTCCCTTTATAGACGAAATGCTAGATGAACTTCATGGAGCCAAATATTTTTCAAAATTGGACTTGAGATCCGGATACTACCAAATCAGAATAAGGCTAGAGGACATAGCGGAGATTGCCTTTAGAACACATGAAGGTCATTAGAAGTTTAAGTTAATGCCTTTTGGGTTAATTAATGCTCCGAGAACCTTCCAGGCTACCATGAATGAGGTATTCTGTCCATATCTAAGGAAGTTTGTGTTAGTGTTCTTTGATGATATTCTAGTCTAGATTAAAACATGGAAAGAGCATCTACAACATCTGCATCAAGTTCTCACTATATTAGAAGAACATTAGTTTTATGCAAAGATGTCCAAATGCACCTTTGGGAAGGAAGAAGTAGAGTACCTTAGACACTTAATATCCAAGGAAGGAGTAAATGTAGATCCTAATAAGATCAAGGCTATAAAAGAACGGCCCAAACCAACTAACATCACCAAATTAAGAGGATTCTTAAGGTTGACTGGATACTAACGAAGGTTTATTTGAAGCTATGCTAATGTAACAACACCCTTAAGAAACCTTCTAAAGAAGAACTCATTTCGATGGGATGATGAGGCAAAAAAGTGTTTTGAAGACTTATAAAGAAATTATGTCTAATGCACCTGTATTGGCAGCTCCACACTTTTCAAAGCCGTTTTTAATTGAATGTGACACTTAGGTTTTGGAATAGGAGTATTATTGATGCAAGATGGCCATCCAATAATATTTGAAAGCAGGAAGCTCAACAAGCGAGAATGCCTAAAGTCTACATACAACAAGGAAACACTCGCCATTATGCATGCACTAGCTAAGTGGAGGCAATATATTTTGGGAAGTAAGTTATTAATACAAACAAACCATAATAATCTTCAACACCTCCTCCAACAGAAAACACTCTCTATAGAACAACCAAAGTAGAACGAAAAAATTATCGCCTTTGACATGGAGATATTACATAAGAGAGGGAAAGACAACTAAGTGGCAAATGCCCTATCTGGAAAAGATGAAGAGTCATCATTGCTTGCAATCTTAGTTGTAGTTCGAGAATGGCTTAATGAAATCCGACGTGAGTATGCAAAAAACCCAAAAACCTGTGCTATAATCAATAACCCTGCTTAGAGTTCAAAGTTCGAGTGGAAAAACGATATTCTTTGGTATAAAGGTAGAATTTATCTAATTCCCAACTCCAAATTTAAGTCCAAAGTTCTCAAAGAGTCCCATGATTCTCTATGTGAAGGACATGTAGGGTTCTTTAAAACTTACTATAATGCACGCCAATCATTTTTTTTGGAAGGGAATGAATAATGATATTCAAAAGTATGTAGTAGAGTGTGATCAATGTCTGAGAAATAAAAATGTGAACATTATGACCCTTGGACTGCTCCACCCTTTAAATATTCCAAACCAAAAGTGGGAAGAAATATCGGTGGACTTTATGGAAGGGCTACCCATGTCAGAGGGAAAAGTTAAAATTCTCGTAGTAGTTGACATACTGGACAAAGTATGCACACTTCATAGGAATGAAGAAATTAGATTCAACAAAAGAAATCGCTGAGATATTTTGCAAGAATGTCTACAAACTACATGGATTTCTTCAAACATATTGGAACATACCTCAACATGAGTGTAGCATATCCTCCTCAAATGGACTGTTAAATAGAAACTGTCAATAAATGCTTATAAGCTTACCTTCGTTGTTATGCAACAAACAAACAAAATAAGTAGGCTCAATGGTTACACCTCGCAAAATGGTGGTACAATTCAACTTATCACACCTCCACAAAAATGACCCCATTTCAAGCTCTACACGGTTATGAGCCTCCTAAATGGAAGGACTTTGCCATTATCGAAACAAAATTTTCAACAATTAAAGAGCAGTTAGAAGAAACCCAAAAAGTCGTTTGTGCACAACAGGAAAATTTAAATATTGCAAGAAATCATATGAAGTAGCAGGCCGACAGAAAGAGAATTTGAGGTCGGAGAATGGGTATTTGTTGGACTTAAGCCCTACAAACAACCGTCCTTAAACAAAGGAAAAAAATAAATTGGCAACAAAGTTCTATGGACCGTACCAGATTAACAAAAATTTCAGCCAAGTAGCATACATCTTAAGTCTTCTTGATAAAAGTTGTGTTCACGTCTTCCATGTATTTTGCCTTAAAAAAGCACTTGGAAAGCACTAAGCGACACAACACTTCTGACATTAGATGACAATGGGAAGATCATTTTAGAGCCAGAAGGAATCATCACCACTGGGGAAAAGAAATTGCAATCACAAGTAATCAAAGAGCACCTTATTAAATGGAAGAACCTACTAGAAGAAGAAGCTTCCTGGGAGACAAAAGCATTTCATCAACAACACACGACGTTACGTATGCTTTGAGGACAAAACATCTTTTTGAGAGGAAGGCAACGTTATGTAAAAAATTGTAATTTTGTAATTATAGTTAAATTAGGGAAAGGGCACTATCAGAAGATCATGCCCTTTCACAAAAAAGCACCTAAGGCTGTATATAAGCCACGGGCCCTCTTTGTAAAACTCATCATTCAGTTTCTAATAAAAATATTTATATATAAACATCTGTGAATTAGAGAGGTAATCCAGTGTGTTTCACTGTCATCGTGGTCTATCATTCAATTCATATATGGAGAGATAATTCTGCATCAGATTCTTGATGTACCTTCAACATCCAATTCTTGATGCCCCTTCATCATCTGATGAAACTTGGATTGCACTTTCAAGTGTTGATAACATCTCCACATATAGTGGCTTTAAATCGTTTTTTTTGATACCTTTCAGTTTTCAAAATATTTATGCAGGTTATGTTTTTCTGTACCTTAGTAGTTAGTATTGATTTATGTAGTTTATTCAAAGGTTTGGTGTTTGTATAAAGTGAATGATGGAAATATCTTGACATATGAGAGTTGCTTGGTAGATTATGAGAAAATTGTAACCTGTTTGAGTATTCTTGTTTTGGCTCTTTTGTAGGTTTGTTGCCGTGGAGAAGATCAAAGATCAACTATTGGAGAATAATAAACAGACGACATGGGTTCCTGATTATGTTAAGGTAATATAGAATCTCTAAGCTTTAGAGCTTTTTCCTTGATGCCCTTTGGAACTCTCATCTAGTTTGTTCTTTTGTGCTTTCTGGTGGTCGATGGCATCTCTTTTGGCACTCACTATGTAGTTTTTATTTCCTTTGTCTTAATCATGGAGATACTTTATCACTCTAAATAGTTACCACTGCCCCAAATACCTATGGGTGTTGTATTTTAATCACCTTCGTGCTCTTATGATAAATATGGCAAGTGACATCAGTTTGATGCAAGAGAGCTACCCTGAAATCTTCTCTAATCTATTAGTTTTTAAACCTAAACAGTGCTAAAAGTTTATTTCTTTTCTCTGAAGGATGTGATTTCATTATTTGAACGTGCTATTGTCCCAATTATGTGAAAGTTTGAAGTTATGTAAAGGCAAACTAAAAGCTAAGATAACATGATAAAGCGCATAAAAAAAGATTTGATACAATATTGATTATTTTGCATTTCAGTAGGTTTATCCATAATGAATCAACAACACCCATACCACTGGATGGAACATGATCCTTATTAATATATGGTGATGATATTCTCTATTGATTCAAATTTCACGTTGTAGCATTATTTTAAAATTTGGTAAAACATTTGATCCTGTTTTTGCAAGTTATTTTATGTTGCCATGAGTTTTGAAGATAGAAATTATTTCAGGTGAATTACATAGCTGTTAAGTGATCAGTAATTTTTATGTCAAGATGAATATTCTGACATTAGAAGCTGAACCTACAGACACGGAAGACCTGAAAACTGACAGCCTTGCAGATTTATAGGTTTAATGATCTGCTTATTCATTCATTTAAGTGATTGATCTTGATATTCATATATTTTCTTCTTAATTCAACTTAAGGGTTTATAATGAGTTGGTTCATTTAATGTTGGATATATGTGTTCCCAAATAACATTAAAAAATTTCTTTGGAGATGTGATTCTGATAAGATTGTTTTGTGATGTGCACTGAAATTGTGTCCGGTAGGTACATATAATTTGATTTTCTATTATTTGGAATTTATTGTAAAAATGGAATATCATCTGGCTGGGCCTCTTATATGATGGGATGAGTTATCTGATTTATCTACAGAGTCATTTTTGAATTTATTGTCTTCAGTATCTTATCAATATTTACTTTTGAACAATTTCTGGATTGCAGGAAAAACGCTTTCACAATTGGCTTGAGAATGCTAGGGATTGGGCAATCAGTCGAAGTAGATTTTGGGGTACGCCTCTCCCTGTCTGGGTTAGTGACGATGGAGAGGAAAAAGTTGTTGTGGGGTCAATTGAAAAGCTAGAGGAGCTTTCAGGTGTCAAGGTTCGTTGGCTCTTGGTTTTGGCCTCGTTGAAGGCATCCTATGAATATCTTTTGCACTGAACACATTGCATTATTTTAATTTTGATTACTATAGTAGTGATTGCAATTTGTATTTTTGTTTGGATCCACACCGTTTTCTATTTTACCATGGCTTATTTTCGTTGGTTTAAAAGCTATTTGACTTAATTGTATGCCTGCTATTTGAGTCAGAATTTCCTAGTTGGAAGGATATGTGGGGAAGATTAGGTTTTTAAGCTTGTTTTAAGCAGGAGTAAGGGCAGAGATCAAAGAGATCTGCTAACTTTGCATGAATTAGTCAAGTAGGCAGGTCCAACTGGGTCAGTAACCATTCATGGTCACGTCAGCTTTAAGACCCAAGTCTGTCAAGTAATGTGCATTCCAATTTCCAGGAAGCATGGTCTTTTATTACTTGAATTCAAAGTTTCCATTCTGAAGAAAAGGAGTCTGCATCAGATGATTTTTATTTTGTATTAATTTTGGTGTTACATCAGCTATTGTCATAGTAGATAAGCGACTTATGATTACAATGTCTGTTCATTTCATTTAGGTGACTGATCTACATCGGCATAAAATTGATCACATCACAATTCCTTCTGGAAGAGGTCCTAATTATGGAGTTCTTAGGCGTGTTGATGATGTAAGTCTGGAGAATTCTTTATAATATATAAGCAACTCCTATAATGTGTCTTTCTCCTTGAATGGTCCTATTTTGGCTAGTGCAGACATGCAATTTATAAATAGATGTATTTTTTCAAGGCTTGAGCACATGCATTTTGTTATGAACATGTAAGGGTACACTTTAATTCAGAGGCACTTTAATGCAACTAGGTTATTAGTGTATGCGTTTTGGCTTCAGTTTCATCTTCAAGGTGTCTTCGAGGCTTTTGTTCTGTTTTAAAATATTGTAAAATGTGTATTTTACTTTTAGTTTCCTACTATGGTGCACGTGTAATGTTTTTTGACATACCTGCTTCCATACTGTGGGCATATTCCACACCAGGGTAAAACACCGATGTTTAGATTTGTAGAATATTTATCTGTTTCAAAACTATGGAGTTCAATTGTGACAGGGGAAAACATCTGTATGCAGGTTTTTGATTGTTGGTTTGAGAGTGGGTCAATGCCTTATGCTTACATTCATTATCCTTTTGAGAACGAAAAGCTCTTTGAGAACAACTTCCCTGGGCATTTTGTTGCAGAAGGCCTTGATCAAACTCGTGGATGGTAAGTATTTGAATGATATTCAGGAAAAAGTGTCCAATGAGAATGTTGCTTACGAAGTAAAATTTCTACCTTGATAATTATGATTTTATTATTCTTAGGGTATATCTTACAACATTATTTTATTTTGCATTGAAAGATCCTTATTCTATTTTTCGAAGGATCCTTATTTGTTTTATTTAATCATACAAAGACAATATTTTATTTCTAAATGGGAAGGAGCTTTTATTGATATCAATAAATATATTACACAAGCTACATGGACATTTTTACAATAAAATAAGGGTGGCATGAAGCAAGTCTCAACTAACCTAATTTTTAGTCGTGAAAGAAGTGCCCTTTAGGAATCAAATACTTTTAAAGGTTACCCACTCCCTTAATTTGTCCGCATAAGAGACACATTACAAATTGAGGGCCATTTTGTCATATTCATTACAGTACCAAGTATCGTGAGAGCAGTAGGGGATGGCACTATAATTCTCAATGATGACCCAATGGCTTGTTGGTACTAGGTAGACCGTAGCCCAATTGTCGTCATTGCATTTTTAAAAATTCTTTAGAGGTGTTTAGAAGTGAGGGCATACTAACTGTCTATCGCAACTTTTTGGTCATGGTAGTCCAAAATTGAGAGGGCATGGTTAATAGTGTTACGTATCTTCTTGTGCTGGATGCCTCAAATTACGGACTTATCATGTCTGTTGGAGATGACGATGCACACCTTTTCCCCCATTCTAGTAACTATTTTTGGTTCATTGCCCAAATGTTTGATTAGACTATGGAGGTTCTGGAGTTCCATGGTCTAGTTTCTAGGCATTATTTTCAAATTTCAATATGCATGACATAGCTAGAGACCATAGTGAAAATGCCTTTGAAAAAACAATTTTTTGTTGATGTTTGTATTTTGGGCAGGTACTTCTGCATAGGCCTAAGTGTTTAGGCTTGCAGAAGTTGCGCAAAGTGTCATTAGACACTTGCTCTAGTGTGAGCAAGTTGCATTTTTAACTCAGCCTAGGTCTGACTTAGGAAAATCACATAATTATTAGGTTGGCTTATTGTTGGGTGCTATATATGATAGATTAATGGCTCAACATTTACTATGTCAATCCAGGGTCTCATAGACTTCGAGGCGCAGCACAGTATATGCTTGAATAAGTCCTGCAATAACCCGTAAACCAATATTTATCTGCTTAATCAACACTTTCAGATTCCACAAAACAAATCAATCTCTTGAATCCAAATCAATTATGCAATCCTAAAAGCATTATTCATAAAACAAACCCTAGCTAATAGCCACTATGGTCTTCTGATTGTGGCTCCTTCTGGGGTGACATCTAATGTACTGTTTAGTTATCCAGAGGACAAAAGAGATTAGGCAACCCTATAATGTGCACACCTTCGAAAAGAGACCAAAACTCCTAACCCAGGCTTCTTCTGGGCTGACAGACCTAATGTAATGTTCAGCTGTCCAGAGGACAAAAGGAATTAGAATATCCTATAATCTACACACTCTTGAAGGAAGAAACGATCGTCTCCTTGCCCTGGCTCCTTCTGGGTTGACAGACCTAGTGTACTGTTCAGTTTTCCAATGGACAAAAGGTCAACAAGGATCTCCTTACAAGCTTCAAACATCGAAAAAACTCAGGCTGACAGTCCACTCTGCAAATAACATTACTCCAATTCAGGTTATATCACTACAATTGTTTTATTGCAAAAAGAAGTATGCTCCGAGAAAAAGAAAAAATGCAACCTTTGATTATCAGCGCCAAGAGTTACTATGATCAAAGTTCAAACCATATACTCTGTCTGATATTGGTATTGATATTCCTTGTAAATAAACAAGACAGAGTATACAGGGTAAGTGTGGGAACATAGAGCACTAATACCCAGATTCAAAGTTTTGACATAATATTAATAAAGGCTATGTAAATGTTGACTTTAGCTCAGAGGCTTCTGTCCGGTATTGTCAACAGTCGATAAACCAGATCTGTATAAAGACATACATCAATACATCAGCAGAGGAATAAATACAAATATAATGATATATGTCAATGAAGAATCTGAGTCTATTGTATAAAGTCTGTTGTGCCCTGTAACCGCTCCAACACCTTGCAAACAACTCGATTAGATACAATCTTACGATGCAGATCTAAGGTCAAAAGAATTTCTTATGTTCTTCGATTGAACAATACACCAGACACCTAATAATCCTGCAGCCATGAGACAGAGTATTACGGGGGAACAATTCTTTTAGTAACCCAAACACATCAACATGTATATTTCTAACTTTTGCACTTTCGCTCATGTGTCCAAGAAGTATGTTATACAAGATGAAATCGATACCTTTTTGAATATTTCAAGCCAGATCTGAAAGTCCCACGATAGTTCCATTCAAAGTAACCCTCAAATCACAACATGGAAACCAAAGTGTTGCGTATCTGAAACAGAGTTCCACTGTGTAATAAGAAAGATTAGAGAGGTATGTCAATCACGTTCAAGTGTTTATGACCTGAAGAATATACTAAAAGATATATCACAATCACATAATCTCAAGCCTTCATATTACCTCAGACCTGCGCACTTCTATACATTCATTAGAAAATAGAATACTGCAAATATGATGTCACTACAGATCCTTGCAATATTGAGTGTAAACAAGCTTCAATATTGAAGAATATCAAACCAATCCACAACTATACCCTTAAATCAAATCACAGGTATGCAGTTCTATATATCAAAGCATAAAAGAAACGAAGATACAGAGGACAACAGGCTGAGTTAGTGGGCCCAAGCCAACAAGCTCATTGTCCTTAAGAAACTAAATCAAGAACGCAGCACAAGTCGGAATTTTAAAATGTCCAAAAAATGACCACAAAAATAGGTATGGGACTAAAGGGTACATCTAGTGTTAATACACTTTAGGAGTGCAAAAGCAACTCCTATATCGATGTTGAAAGTAGCACAAGGTGAAAAAGGCAAGAAGTCAACCAAATGTCTAGTGAAACTATTATCTAACAATGTAATTAAAAGATACAAATGTGTAAGTGTAGTGATGCAATAGAGTGTAAGGATTGGAGATTTCGGTACTGACCAAGAGAGACATAAGGTGTGATCAATGTATAGGCTCTTTGTTAGAGTCGTCCATCCTTGTGAAAGGGTTTGTGCAATGGTCATTAATGTCCTCGATTGGCTGATAAATGTTGTATGATCTTGTGGAGAGCAAGTGAGGTAGCCTCACTCTCCTAGTAGTGAAGGTCAAGGAAACAAACTTTGAATATAACCTTGACTACTACATTGACTTTGGGAGGTAGTTTGACAAGTGTGAGGCACTGTACTCTAGATTGGTTTGTTTGTCTAGTGGTACATGGTCTATGGCTTGGTAGGGAAACGTTTCATAGGGATTGAAGATATCAGTTGGCCACGTCAGGGGGGAGGTAATGAAGGGGCTCAAGGCATCATTGATTTGTGGTTTGAAGTGTCCTAATGTCTGTTGATTGCTTGTTGCATCAATCATATGGTTATATTAGATGGTTGTATTATTGGTCTCAAGACGAAGTAGGCCAAGTAAGAACCAATATCTATGATTGAGTATTTCTTGCGAAGAGAGTAATTGTTCATGGTATCAAAAGAAGGTGAAGAGGTAGCTCTCCTAATTAGATTTCGTAGTAAAATGAACACTTAAAAATGAGTCGCATCAAGCAATTCTTGTTTTGTTGTGGGATATAATAGTTAATTTCCATTTGGTTATTGTGGGTGCCCACTTCAAGTTGCCTTAGCAGGGTCTTGAAGTGAATGCATCCAGTGTCTTCATGTGACTGGTATTGGGCAATGATGCTATCCCATAACATTAAGAAGTGCTCAAAATAGAAGGCCATATTTGTGCCTAGGATATCTGAGGGTCCAAGTAACCTAGATTTATGATTTGTATAGGTCCTCTTTGATGACCCAATTTACGACTTATTTAGTTGAGAAGAGGTGGATTGGTGCATCTTAGTGAAAGGGGTTAGAACATAGGGGAGATGGCCACAAACTAGAGGAGTTGGGACATTTTTGAGTACCAATCCCATTAATGCCTTATGGAACACAATGAGTTTGTGTTCTCAAAGGAGCAAAGTTCTAGTTAGTGGTATCTCTCCCTCTCAGGGGTTGAGTCCTCGATGATTTGAATTTTATGTAGGAAGAAGACATACTAAGATGACCTCAAGGTGGAAAGGATGGGCTTCAAAATCTGCCTGAATAATGGGATGGGGGATAGTGCATTTGCATTAGATGATGCCCTTAAAAAGTAGGGTCTAGACACTCTCAGTCTTGGCTTAGTTTCTCTACAGTAAACTTTGTCTCATGTTCTGTAAGCCATAGAAGATTGTGGGTTTGATAATTGTATTTTGAAAGTATAGCGTGGGATCAATGTCTAGTAACTAGTTCTATTGACACTATCTCTTGAGAAGGGTGAGGAGCCTTGCCCTTTTTTGAGCTGGGGCTGGATTGCTTAACACATTTTGAAACAAGGCCCCAAAAATGGAACCCTAAGTGGGTGTAGGTCATCATGATCTCAATCTTCTTCCCTCATAAGTGGAAATCTATGTTGCAGGAAACGAACCCAAGCTAGCATACTTGTACCCAAAATGTGACCAAAACCTCTAGGTGGCATTTCCAAATCAGGAAACATCACTGAAATGTTGCTGAAACCTTTCGACAATGTTTTGACCCAAATCTTCCCTTTTCCCTCCCAATTCTACCCTATTTCCATGACTTTTTTGTTTCTGTGAGCTCACTCAAGCACCCAAGGAAGGCGTGGGGCCCTTGTATGGCCAAAAATGATTTAATCTACCACTAAATTTTATCTCTAATCACTCCACAAACTAATTTATATCTAATCAATCTACGCTCTAGTTTTGCTAAAACAAGAACCTTGTTTTTTCCTTGTTAATGAAGACGAGGATGAGGATTATAAGATATGCAATTGAACTTGTGATTAGCTCATGTTTTATTTCATTTTCAGTACGTATAGCCATGTATAAAGGCTGATTTTGGATGTAAAGCCTCATGTATAAAGGCTGATTTTGGATGTATAGCCTCATGTATAAAGGCTGATTTTTGAGGCTTGGATGTACAACCTGATCTATAAAAAATAATTTTGGAATTTTAGTAATGTAAACATCTATGAGAGTTAATCTTGACTGGGTTTTTCTTCTAAAATGTCATTTATTTGTCTCATTTTTTTTCTTGCAAGATAATGCACTATTAACTTATTTGTAAAAAAAAGTTACATACATACATATATGATGTTTTCCCTGACATTTTGACGGGTGTTTCCATTTTCAAGGGGTCGCGTTTCTAGCCATACCTGTTTTAGAAACTTCCAGATGTTTTGATGTTTCGTGCAACTTAGGTTGAAATGTAAATTGAAAAAAGCACTATTTGATGCATTGAGATCACAACCTTGGTTTTACCTGGGTTGATTGCCAATTGCGAGAAGTCACAAAATCTAGCAAGGCCATCAAATTGTCTCTATAGGTCTCCTCCAGTGAGGAAGCCAACAGGATTTTGTCATTAGTGAAGAGGATCAAAGAGATCGGCACATGGTCAAGGGGGCAATTGTCACCATCCTGAATATGCTCATGAAGAAAGGATTTCAACTCATCAATGTATGTCCTAAAAGAGTCAGTCAAATGGTGCACCTCTATTTGTTTCCTATGGTGCTCTGAATGAAGTCATTTGGCAGTGGCCATGAATTGATTCAAATTTCATAGAATTGCATGATGATAGTTAGAAAGGTGTTTGAAATATGAAAGTAGGAAGTCTTTGAAACAAAGCTTCTCTAGGTACCATCTCAAAAATTTTATCAGGGAATTTCAATTTTATAGTATCTCATGTGGAGAGATAACATCTTGGTCTAAACTCAATGTCCACTAATCGAAGGATCATTAAATGACAATTTGGATGTGATTCATTGTCGCTTTGCCTCAATTTTTTCTGTTTCCTACCATGTCAACTATATTCTTTGTAAAACAGAGCATTGCTTTATCTCAACTTATCCTCGAGCCTTAATCAAATAAGTTTCAATTGCTGCCCTAGTTTTAATATGATTTTATTTTATTTTTGGTGGGAAAATACAAGAGATACTCCACTGCATTGATCTTAAGATATAAAATTTGAAACTTTGAGATCCTTTCAGTTAACTCTCATTTGACACACATCTGTGTCATTAGAATCCACTTAGGACTTGTAGTTGCCTAGTCCACTTGCCCTGGGCCAACATGGACTCATATTAAAACTAGGAGCATGCTTGATGGAGTTTCAGTCTGGGTCATAACTAAGTCAAGTGCTTTGCCTTATCCCTAGATCTTTTTCCCCTAGGAAAACTCGTAATTTTATTAGAAATAACAAAATTACATTTTGTAGATGCAGAAGCGCATATCCATAAGCAGGTCAAGACTGCTGTTCAAAGAAAAAACCAGAAAGAAAAAACCGAAAAATAATGTACAATTGGGGAGAAAATTATGATTTTCTCCCTTTCTTCTTCTCAACCTTTCGCCACTCCCCTTGAGTCGGCAAGGAGGAAAACAGAACTAGTGAGGTGTCCTCCTCTGGGCAAGGGTTATCCTTGTCTGAATCGGAGTGGTCTGAAGAATGGAGTCTTTTGGCTCCACTAGTATCCATTGTATCTGTTATCTTCTCCGGCAAAGAGTCCATCTGATCATGTGGCTCAGATTCCACAGATTCTGGCTGCTTGTGCATTTGATTGTTCTCTTGGGGAGTGTGGGGTTCCTTTTCCGTTTCTTCTTCCTCAACAGGGTCACCTTCAGGTTCTAGTGGAGTGAATTGCCATCCTTTGGGCTGTTTTCCA
The DNA here is from genome assembly GCA_000404065.3 of Pinus taeda. Taxonomy (NCBI): domain Eukaryota; kingdom Viridiplantae; phylum Streptophyta; class Pinopsida; order Pinales; family Pinaceae; genus Pinus; species Pinus taeda. The sequence goes on from APFE030171494.1 coordinate 47,019, forward strand.
ACTTTCTTCTTCCTACGCATATCTTTTTTGGCTTCTAGGCATGTGTTTTGAAGATCCCCTGTTTGGCGGCAAATTCTGCATCTGAATGCAGTATTTTCATAATCCAATATTTGTGTCCAGCATCCCTGTTTATACTTGAGTTGAATTTGGTTTGGCAGCCCTTTGCTGAGGTCTACTTCCACACATATACTTCCTTATCCTTAGATCATATCCAAGGGTGGGACATTTTTATAATAGTAGGTCTAATGAGGATTTTCAAATTCTCATTACATTCGATGACTAATGATCCCTTTAATGTAGAGAACCACACCTTGGGTTATGATATATATGATTGTTAAAGCTTCCAGTTCCCAAGGTATTGAATAGATCCCATTAACTTTGTAAAATCATTTTATGCATTCCGTATTGAACCATGGAAAGTTTCAAACTGTGCGAACCATTTTTGTTTGTGCTCAGTTATGCTATTTAAATCTGGCTTGATGACTAGGTCAACCATTCCATGCAAAGCTTCACTCAGTGTTTTAGAGTAATTCATGAGTCCAAACAAAGTCACAGTATTGCTTGAATTCAGCACACTTGGGATTATAGTATTCTCAAGCTTTTCCTTGCATTTTCTTGATCCATGATTATAAAACATGATCTATAATGTCACACTCGCATTTGACTAACCCAACATTTTTCTGAAATTGTACCCTGAAACCTTTGTAATTATTAAGTTGAAAATTAAATTTCAACCGTTCCATTTTCCCTATGATAAAATATTTTTGTTGAAGCGGTTATGGAAGAGAAACTCTATGTCATTTGTTTATTATCTTTCTTAAAGTACTTTAGTCATATTTTGACCATTGGTTCTTATCAAAAATTGAACTTGAGACTATTTCGATCCATTTGGAATCAAAAGTTTTCATGATGCCTTTATTGATTTTCTTGTAGATGTTATCTTTGTACATTACTTTGCATCAGGTTTTGCTGGTTTTACACACCTTAATACCTTTTCTCTGTCTCAGCTATCCTTTTGCCTAATTAGTCTTCGATGTTGTGGCAGGTTCTATACTCTTATGGTGTTATCAACTGCTCTCTTTGGTAAACCAGCATTCAGGAATCTGATTTGCAATGGCCTTGTTTTAGCTGAGGACGGTAAGAAAATGAGCAAAAGACTAAAGAACTATCCGCCCCCAATGGAAGTTGTGGACAGCTATGGAGCAGTAAGTTAGGAAGCCTTTGATCCTAACTGTGCTGGATTTCCGTTTAATATGGTTTCTGTTGCTGAATTGATAGATAATGTATCATTACTAGATGTAAGCCATATATTCTATTTTAACATGCATAGTGATACTCCCAATTGTGCTTTGGCACTATTATCCTGTTGTAAGCATGACATGATAAATATTTGGTAAATGTTATGGCTCAATTCCGACACCGGTGTTTCTACAAGTTGCCCTTGAATGCAAGGCCAAGTTTAGAACCCACGTTATTGAGGACCATGTCCTTAATTTTTTCGAAGACAACTTTGCCTAGATTTCCAAACCAATATTTGGCTTTTAATTTGATTTAGTCAATCCATTCTCTTTTTGCTGAGGCGAAAAGGTCTTGGATGGTTTTGATTCCTTTAAAAGTTAAGGACATTAGACCATTTGACATCTTGCAAAATTCTATTCTGGTCTTGAATAAGCATATGCCATATTGAATGATTATTGAAAGAGAGGCTGGATCGTGTATTCATCTTCCTTCCATCTCAGAATTGGCATTGTCACTCACTTCATATAAAGACAAAAGTCTTTACATGGGCTGGCATTATTAGTAGATTAGTCAGTCAAAGCCATTTCCATCTAGGCTTCTCATAGGCAAGCTTTTTAAAATGTCGCCTCAGACTAAAATCTTCTAATTGTCACTCCCTTCTGTGGCACATATCATGTCTTTTTTTGAGTCTATATGTGCATAATCTAGTCGCATGTGGTTTTTTGTGAGTGTTGTAAAGAATCTGATTGACTCCATGTATTTCCTTTTTGTCGTTTGATTTGGTCTTGAGGAAGTTTGTAACTAACTGGATGAGGTTGTTATAAGCTTAATTTAATGGAAGGCAGCATGAAGAGTAGTCAACACGGTCAGCATCAGCTAGGTTGGTGTATTTGGTGAAGTCTTACAGGGTTCATGTAAGAGGTTGGAGTGGTTCATTTGAATGACAACAACCTACTTCTCAGAGAAATGAGATATATAGTTAGAATATGATTTTTCATTATGTGATACTTGATTCGACATATACTGTCAATATGCTGTTTCCATGTGTTGTCAGAGAAGCCCACCTGCAGGCATGATGCTCCCATAATTGCTGAAAAATTATTAATATTAATCTACCATCCGTATTGTCACATTGATGAATGACTTAAACTTACCTGTGAATGAATTTGCTATCTGATGATGGTGCACATTTTCTAAGGATGGTTTGCAAGATAAGGTGTGAGTGTGACATACGTGCATTAATTAATATGAAATTTTATCCATGAACTTGTACTTATCTAGGGAGATCCATGATATTTGTTTAGCAAAACCTGCATAGATTAATGGGCATAAATCTATTCAGACTAACACCGTTAGACCTGCAAAATTACATGGAGACAGAGCTGGTGTAAATTGGCACTGTTGGACGCCAGAATCAGGAATGAGCAAGAGATTGCATGCACATTGCAGACTGACAATCTTCATACTGCTAGATCAACAGAAAATTGGTTGGGTCCAACAAAGTCTAATGGTTGTAGCCATCGTGGAAAGAAATAACTAAAAACTAAATAAATTTTCATAAGCCTTCACTAGTGAATGTTTTGCTAAAGTGATGAACAAATCTGACTGTGCTGTCTTTGAAGGCATGTTTTTGGGTATTGCACAATGAGATATTTATGCAACAAGCAGTTAGAGGTAGAAAGGAAACAAATAAACTTCAGAAAAGGTGAAAACCAAGATCATAGTTAAAGTCAAACCAAAATCAGAATACATAATTATGTTTGTCTATAATCTGAGAGACATGATGAAATTAAATATAATTTGTATAGTTTGATTCTTTTAGTGTGCAGACAATTTTTGTCATTTAATTGCTTCATTACTTTGTTATGGTCTTGTTCAAGTATTCAAAGTTGGTATTCAATGCTTCATGTTAAGTTATTCATTTCATTACCAATTCTTTTATCTTTTGTTAATGATTACTTGTATGTTTTCTTGTCTTTTGTTCAAACTGCAGGATGCTCTCCGGCTATATCTTATCAATTCACCAGTTGTACGGGCAGAACCCATGAGATTCAAGAAAGATGGAGTCTATGGTGTGGTAATGATTTTGTGAGATTATATATTTCTGATATAATATTTAATGTCTTGTTAATATATAATGTGCTCTCATGCCCTTTAACATTGGTCTTAGGGCCAGTCTGTATTTGTTGAGACAATGCTTTACAATTTTGATCTGTATCCAGAAGACCAAGGTTTCATATTTCTGGCTATGCTATCTGCTTTGCTGCCTGTTTAAGGAGTTGCATTGAGATAATTGTATTGTTGATATTCCATTTCCAGGTCAAAGATGTTTTTCTTCCATGGTACAATGCATATAGATTCTTGGTTCAGAACACGCAAAGGCTTGAGGCAGAAGGTCTGAGTCCTTTTAGACCTATTGACCGTAGTATATTGCGGACATCAACAAATGTCCTTGACCAATGGATCAATTCTGCTTGTGAGAGTCTTGTACAATTTGTGCAGCAAGAAATGGATGCGTATCGTCTGTATACAGTAAGACTTTGCTCTCTTGAATTTGTGGTAGTAATTCCGAATGTTCATATCATCTTGGTGCTGCTAACTATATAAAATTTTCAAATGAGCTTCAGTTTAGCTGTTGACAGATTTTCACAACTTTATAGTTTTTTGATGTATTATTTGTTTTTTCCTTTCTTCACAGGTGGTACCTTTTCTTTTGAAGTTCATTGACAATCTTACTAATATATATGTGCGATTTAATCGCAAAAGATTAAAAGGGCGCACAGGGGAAGAGGATTGCAGAATGGCACTTTCTACTCTTTACCATGTGAGTAATTACTTCAATCTTATTTTCTTTTCCAACTTATATTATGTAAATGATAGTCACAAAGATTTACTTTGTGAGCTGTATCTGTTACTCCTTGAAATTCATTGTTAGTTTGTCAGTTTGTTGGACAATTTAAGAGTTCCATCACTCCCAACATCCAAGGGTAAGGGCAGGAGGCAATCTGTAAATGGAAAAGTGGCTGCTCGAACAGAATTGGAGTGTAGTACTCTTTTTGAAGTGTGTTTGTGTAACGAGCAAAAGTCGTATACGCAGCGGAAATCTTTAAAATACTTCAACAACGTAAATATCCATTGTAAGACATGTAACTGTATATTGAATATTGTATATTGCAATGTTGCACTAATCGTTATCGGGATTAAATCGGTGCGGGGAAAAAATCGTAACATACAAAATTTTTTTTTTTTCAATTTTTTTTAATATCTAAAGCATCTACAACATAAAATAAATACATTGATAAAAGAAATAATATATAAGATGTTTAATATCATTTCAAGTGCTACATCACACATAACAATGAATCATGTCTTGAATAGTAAGTCCTGACTCATGACTTCCAACTCAGCCTCCAAATATCAACAAAAAATATAATAATGTATCTCATATCATGAGTCATAATGTCATATACAATGAAATGAACCAAATAACTAAAGTCTAATACTCGTGATTTCCTTTGCCCCCTTAGATGTAGATGTCGGTGGAGTTGGCAATAGACTTTGCTGTGCTCTAGAAGCTGAAGAACTAGGAGCTACAGGAGGTAGATCACGTCCTCTACTGGTGACAGGGGTAGCTTGGGTCACCTCCTCCTCCTCATAAAATAAATAAATAAATAAATATAAATAATTTATATATATTATATATATAATATATATATTTTATATATATATATATTTTATTATTTATTTATTTATTTTTTTTCCTCCAAAAATTCGCGATTTTTTCATAAAAATTCGGCAAAAACAAATTTCGTTTTTATCGGCCGATTATATCGCGAAATTTAAAAAAATCGCGATTTTACGATATTTTTCACGATAAAATCGTGATTAGTGCAACACTGGTATATTGAATTGATGTAAGATATGAGATGATTACAGATGAGAATGAGGGCCTGTTTATATACCCTAGGTAGGTGCCCTTTCATGAATGGTAATGCCTCTAAGATTCGGCTCTTCATTACTAACTAACTAACCATTAGTAAATTAATAATATTATTATTATTATTATTATATTTCTATTTCTATTTCTATTTATTATTTTTATATAAATTATATTCATAACATTGCCTCTCGCTTCAAGAAGCTTTGTCCTCAAATCTTAATGAGAATATCTTCTCGTTTCTGAACTATCATTTTCGTTGATACAAGATGATATGATGCTTTGAGTGGTAGACAAAAATTGTCGTACTGAGAACAGATCAGACCATCCTAGATTAATCTTCTGTGGAATCTTTTGATCTCTGGAAATTTTTGATGAAAAATTATCGTAGGACTGGATTCTGCAAACTTTAGTATTCTTGAGAACATAAATTTGTCATTTATGTTATGAGTGATACTCATACCTACATTGATTGGAAAGTCTGCTCTTGTGATTCGATGTCGATAAATAGTTCTTCTGGCTGGACTTTCCCTTATCATGTTAGTGGTTGTTTCCTAATTTCCTTCTGGCATTGTTGTTGTTGAGTTGGCTACTGAATCATCATTTGGATTGTCCATTGTTTGAACTGTAACTTCTGCATGTGTCTTCAGTTCAGTAGGTTTATTCTCTGCTTGAGTTAGGATTTCAAATCGATCGGTATTTGTTTCTTTATCTTCAACTTGTTTTTAAATGACTGGAGACTTTGATACTACTTCTTGAAGTTGTTCTAACTTGTCATTTAGTGACTTCATGTCACATTTAAGCTCCTTTATTTGTGTAAGGAGGTTTTGGTTATGATTCCTTAGACGTAAAACCTCTTCGCTTTCTGTATTGTTGATTTTATCCTTAGTATCTTCATGATCATTTAAACTTTTGATTTGTTCTAATAATGTTTGATTAAGGTTCTTTAAATGTAAATTTTCTTCTTCTTGTTCCAACAAGTGCTTCTTGAGTTCCTTCTTTATGGTCTTAGCTTCCTTGACTTGTTCGAGTAGTTTTTCATTGTGTTCTCTGAGGGGCGGAATTTCTTTGTCTTTAATGGAGATAACTTCTTCAAGCTCTTTCTGCTTCTTTGGTATAGTTTTTTTATTATCTTGAAACATTAATTCCGAAATATCAATAAGGTCTTCTGATGAAGACTTTATTAGTTTTGACTTCGTTGTCACATCCTGGAAGGTGGTCATCTTCCTCTTGTAAGGAAACATCAAAATATTTTTTTTCTAAGTTTAACATGAACGTACCCAATTCTTTTAATCAAGGTTGACCCAAAATGATGTTAATTTTTGGGTTAAACATAGTTACGACATGGAACGACGAGGTGCATTCATAGTGGTCAATTATTTCTTGTAAGTCATTAATTTCATATTCTTTTTTGCCAAAAATATTTGTTCTTTCTCCTATGTTTGACTCTGGAATTAATAGTTGATTTGCCAAATTAACATTGATGTAATTTTCCTCGTGACTTGTGCTGATAGTGATATTAATCTCCTTCCCTTGGGTATTCCGATTTAATGTAATTAATATACAATGTGCAATTGGAATACTTTTATAGGAAAATTTTCCTTCCTTTTTTTTGTAAGTTCGGCAGGACTACATCTTCATCATGTCCAACTTCTCACCTCGATCGGGGGGAATACACAAGATTTGAACCCAAGATTTCCAGTTCGGTGAGACTTCATTTCCATGGCCATTTCCCAAGCGGACTCCTTCCTTTCCTTTTGAATTAGACTCCATTTGCCTTTTTCGAGATGAAGTTAAGGTTTTTGAAGATAACCCCTTCTTAATCTCTATAATAAAATATTATTATTTCCTCCTTTTATAACCTTGTACCATAGTACTCTTTTTCTTGGAGGAACCAATTTTTATTTTATCGGTAATAAACCTTCAAAACTTATTTTTCCTTAAAACCTTAGTATTGAATCCTTAACAATTTCCCCTTTATCTTTCTTTAGTGAAATATATAAACTTTATAACCACCTATATATTATTTTCCTTGTATGACCTTTTATATATTTTAACTTTTTTATAACTTCTTTTATAGAATTTTACGTTTTATATATATAACTTTGAAAGTCTATATAAATTCCCTTTTATAACTTGGATTAATACTTGCTAAACTTTTAATGACTTGAACCTTTTAAAATACCCCTAAATAGCTTTTCTATTTTAAAATTGGGTTTGGAACTAGTTTATAATTTCTTTTAATTTGAATTTTAATACTTTAATGCCACTATTGTTCCACTTAGGATTCATGCACTAACAAACAATTTTTTTGACTTACTCACAACTAAAAAGGTGACTATTGTATTGATTAATGAAACGGTGACTTGATTCTCCAATCGACGTGAGATCTTGCCTTTGAAAATTGGATGGAAAAACTTCGAATGAATGTATATCGCTGAATGTACAGACACGGAAGTACGATTTGCATATGAGCAACCTTGGGTCATGCAACGATGGGGTTTGTCGCGAATTTGATGAGCGGGGAACAATAGTGAACACGGTGACGAGACCTTGGTAGTGGAGGTGGACGATGGCAACGAAAGGTCCTGACAGTAGTGGCGGCAGGGTTAAGAATTTATCGTGGGACTATTGGTTGACAAATCAATGGCTTGAGCAGGGTGAATGACAAGTTGTTGCAGAGGTAAGGCAGCGGTAGTGACAACATTTCTGTGAAGGCGTATTGCGACAACAGTTTTGTGCAAGCGTATTCACCGTTGGAGATGGTGCCAATAGGTAAATAAAGTTCTACCGTTGACGACTTGTTTGGGTGGACTACCGAGATTTTGCTGTAGACGATAACGGTGGACAGGGACGTCGATGACTGCTTGGGCAGCGACAGTTTGACTGAAGCATAATCCTTTGTTGCAGGTTGTCTACTTGTTTTGGGGAGAGAGCAGGCAAGGGCTGCGACGACCAAGGAATTCGTATTGGCCCCTCCTTCTTTCTTCTCTTTTTTTATTTATTTTTTATTTTTTTTGTTATATAGTTTTCCTTTTTATTTTCTCTCTTTGTATTTATTTTTTTTTCTATAATATTTTTTTTTTGATATATAATTTTTTATTTTTTATTTTTATAATATTTTATTTTCTTTTTCCCCTTTTTTATTTATAGTTTTTTTTTCCACTTTGATTTTCTTTTGTAATGGCCAAGGGCCAATTGGCGAAAATGGAGAAACTCCAACTTGAGTAGCGAAATGCTTCAATTGTGACAACAACAAGGTTGAAGAAGACTTGTTGGCCAAAGGCCGGTGATCAGAGAACGTGGCTCTCATACCAATGTAACGACCAAAAGTCGTATACGCAGCGGAAATATTTAAAATACGTCAAAGACGTAAATATCCATTGTAAGACATGTAACTGTATATTGAATATTGTATATTGAATTGGTGTAAGATATGAGATGATTACAAATGAGGATGAGGGCCTGCTTATATACCCTAGTCAGGTGCCCTTTCATGAATGGTCATGTCTCTAAGACATGCCTCTTCAGTACTAACTAACTAACCATTAGTTAGTTAATTATTATTTATTATTATATTTATATTTATATTATTTATATGAATTATAGTCATAACAGTTTGGCTCTGGATTCTCCTAGATTTGCTGGTTTGTCCATCAGTTTGGTGGTGTCTGTGTTGGGGTATGGATTGTGAGCTCCTTAAAGTCTCATGGGGGGTGCTTGACGGATTAAAATATATGCCTTGTGATCATATGGAGTCAATTTTGGTCATTCTTACTGAGAAATGCACTGGTTTTAAAATTTTTAATATTCATTGGGTTTATGTTTCACACTCTCAATGAATGATTTATGTTACTTTAGTGCAGTTAGTTATTCAGTTCTAAAACTAACGTTATCAGTGTGCAGTGATGATCCATACAAACAATGATACTTTCTTTTCTTTCTCACCTGTTCCTATATCTGCTTCATCATATTCTTGTTCCAATGTGAAGGTATTTATAATATTAGAAAATATTTGAATGAGAAAGAATTAATGAATGTCATGCAGGTTCTTTTGACTACCTGCAAGGCAATGTCTCCATTCACTCCATTCTTTGTTGAAGTTTTATATCAAAATCTCCGTAATGTTCTTGATGCTGGAGCAGAGGAAAGTATCCATTACTGTAGTTTTCCAGAAGTTGGAGGACAGGTGAATCTCTTTTGTTAAGTTTCTGGTGGCAATAATTCTGTCAACTCAGTACATATGAACATTTGTATGTGATTATTTCCTATCAGATAGTTTTTACGTGTACATTATTATGGTGGCAGTTGCCTGATTCCTTTATTGTTTATACAGAGGGAGCAGCGCATTGAGCAAAGTGTTACAAGGATGATGACTGTTATAGATTTGGCCCGAAATATTCGTGAGCGGAATAATAAACCTCTAAAGACACCTCTCAGGTAATTTATAGTTCGGGCATGAGGATTAATATACTAGATGTTTATGAAATTACTGCATCACCGTTCATGTTCATTTCCTTGAATTTGTGTTTGTAGGGAGATGGTTGTAGTTCATCCAGACGCTGACTTCCTTGAGGATATAACTGGAAAATTACTGGAGGTTAGTGCTATGACCAAAATAGATTCTACAGATTTACCTTAAAGTATGCTTAGTGATATTGACATTTGCTTGCTTGAACCATGGTCCGTTATTTCATTGAAGTGCCAATCATGGGAGCTATATATTCTGAAGTTATTTCATGAAAGTGCCAATTGTAGGAGCTATATATTCTGGAGTAACCGTAATCATAGAACATGGCCAAAAGGCTTGATTTGATACTAAAATATTGAGAAATAATTGGCAGTTGAAATAATTATCAAGGGTATGCGTCATCATAATTTGTAAGCAACTAGTTTTTTGAATTCTTCTTCTTACTTGTGAGGTTTAGTTTTCTAACTGTAATGTGTAGAAAAGAGCACTTACATTAAAGCTGTAGTACTCTTCAACCCCCTTATTATGTGCTCAAAGTGATTTTGACACAGTCATTCCCATGAAATAAAAGCCCCATTAACAACGTGAACATTCAAACTTTTTTCATTTTATTGAAAATAAAAGTCTGTTGTTCCATTTCATGTTGACTGTGGGAAATATATTTTCCAAAAGAATCATAAGTATAGCACGTGGGTAAAGCATGGGTGAAAAGTTAAAACATGGGTGGGAACAACATTGGTGCCTGGTTTGAGTCCCCTTAAGGTGAGGCATTTTAGTCTATGCTGACAGGTTTACTAGGGAAGCTATCCATGAATTTATGGGCACATCTATTGGGGTTCTTCACAATGTTTTACTTGCACTATGTGTGTGTGTGTGTGTTACTTTTCCTTGAACCTAGCACCCAACACTTTATTAACCTAGCAGATTACATATCTATTGAATAAATGCACAAGCAAGTTCTTAACATAACTATTCAGCAGAAACAAAAATACAACCAATCTCAATTACATGTGACACATAGAAATTTTGCCCAAACAAAATAGTTCATTATTAAATCAAAAACTACTTGGGCTCCTGTCCTGGGATAATGGCCCAACTGAGAAATCTATAGTTACAACAAACCTTGGATCTAATCCAGCTGATCAAGCCTTAGATTTGCCCTTGATCTCCTTGGCTGACTTGGATCTCCTATGTTGCAGTTCTGCACCTTCCTCGCACATGGAAAACTAGAATGGAAGTCCTTCTTCTGTCACCATTGAGATACCTCTCTCGATATATTTTGCTGTTTTATGGTTTACCCTTCTCCTCTTCGTACCCATGCTTTTATAACTTTACATTGAGATAAATCCCTAACCCTAGCCTCCAAAGTGATTTCGACTGAGATTAGATTTCGTCTCACTTGAGATCAATAGTTGAGATAAAAATGTAAACATTAAAGAAATACTTTACTTTTCCTCAGTTTCTTTAGCTCCAAAATTGACAACTAATTTTGTGCTTCTCCTAAGTTATAATAGCAACCTACTCATACTTGAGCAAGTGTCCCCAGGAGAGCATTGTGCTTGCGAGGACACTCTCAAAGCCAAGGATAGTGCTCCCAAGGCGCTCCTTAGATGTTAGCTATGTGCTCTATGGACCCTACCTGAACCCTCTCTAGATGCTACCTAGGCACTCCTTAGATGCTCCCTGGATGCTCCCCAATAGTAATATTCAATTCTTAAAGTAAATCTCCAATACCTTTACTAAAATTTTTAACATTACCATTAATTTATGCTGTCAAGTCTGCTGCACACGTTCTCTGCATCTCTTCTACAATTTTGTTCCTCTTTTGCTACTGCTCATGAACCCTCTCCTACAAACTGCTTAACTCCAAAAAGTCATTTTTCCATTCAACAATGTATATTTTTTAAGCATGGCTTATTGGTTGTTCGTATTCTCTGTAGGAATATGAAGTGAAGCATTGTCTCTTGGTCTTCTAAAATGGTTCTCTACATGTCTCTTCATTTTCAAATATGAAACACTGAATTTTGTAATATAAAATAGAGCTGAAAGAATATAGCTCAACAATAATGATTACAAGAGAGATCAAATTTGTATTGGCTACATTTTCCAAACTTGTACCATACAATTTTCTTGTTTAACGAAAACATATGTTTTCCATCTTGTGTTTCAGTATATCATGTCTCAATTTTTGTTAATGACAACCAATCAACAATGTTCAACCTTCACATTAATTATCATAGCCTTTGCACAACCAATCAACAATGTTCAGTCTTCACATTAATTATCATAGCCTTTGCACTTCACATCACTTTCAACCTTTGCATTCAACATAAATCTTAACGTAATCAACACCAATCAATTAGGTCAATGACCTTAACATGATCATTTGACATCAGTGCCAACATTACCAGCAGAGAGAGTATATCCATTCATCAACTTTGCATTAGAAAGAAGCTCCATTGACAATAGCAAAAATCCAAACATCATAGGTGCATCAAGAAACTCCAAAAATTTCATCCCAGAAACAAGTGCGAAAGTCTCTCAAGAGATTCTAATCTAATCCAAGTGGTGATGAGAGGAATGAATGAGCCTCTCATCAATTTATATCCTCTCTAAAGAGTTTGATTTTCCTAATTAGGCCTAACAACACCCCAAATAATAAAATAATGTGCAATAATAACATCCCTTGCTGACAAGCCCACCAAGATAGCTCCAAAATAGAAAGGTAAGCCTCTCAAGTGGGTAAAATAGTAAACAGGATGAGTCGTTGGGCTATTGAGAAGGCTTGGTGGAGTCCAAAGCGTGCCAATATGATAAGTTGGGCTCCAAACACAATGATCAAGGGGTTGGCCCCTTGATATCCAAGCAAGTCATTATGGTGTCCCCAAGTGGGTGTGGGGGCACAATGACATCCTCATGGGTCTCCAAGTGGATCGATAATGCCTGTAAACCATCTGTGAGGGCTAGGATGATGACATGAGCCCTCCCTTTGTCTCCGATAGACACATCCTCATCTGGACACTGGAACCTTTGCCAAGTGTGTGGTGCAAGTGTGAAGCTGGTTGGGCATGGTGATCCAGGTGCATCATCCTCATCCAAAAGGTGTATCACGAGCAATCAATGAATGGTGTTGGGATCCATGAAGTACTCTCTGCTATGGTGGAGGCCCATGGCTCTCTACGCTCACCCTCCAAGTGCCAATGTAGCCCTTTAAGGGACTTGGACCTTGTATAGGGAGACCAAACCCCAAATGGAGACCCACCTGTAATCTTGAATAAGATCCAATGCATCGCCTTACCCTCCAATACAACAAATCATTAGAGTAATGAAGCAAAAGAGCTTGCAAATCATGGAATCAAATGGACACTTCATGGTGGCATGCCCTTTTGTAGTGGGCTTGGGCATGTACAAGTGTCCCAAAGCTCAATAAGGGGTTTAACATGAGCAATCATTGAATGGTGTTGGGGATCCATGAAGTACTCTCTGCTATGGTGGAGGGCCATGGCTCTCTACGCTCACCCTACAAGTGCCAATGTAGCTCTTTGGGGGGCATGGACCCTGTATAGGGAGACCAAATCCCAAATGGAGACCCACATGCAATTTTGCATAAGATCCAATGCGTTTCCTTACCCTTCAGTACAACAAATCATTAGAATAATCAAGTAAAAGAGCTTACGAATCATGGAATCAAATAGACACTTCATGGTGGCATGCCCTTCCATAGTGGGCTTGGGCATGTACAGGTGTCTCCAAGCTCAATAAGGGGGTTAACCAAGGACTCTATTAGGTGGTTTTAGCCTTTAAAGGGGGTGATATGTCCATGGTTCATCCATCAAGTGGTTGGTGGCATGTGATATAATGATGGAATGGAGTGGGAATCAGGGGAAAGCCTCTAAGCCACATGCCATGGAACAAGGGTAGCTATAATAGGGGAAACCCACACTTGGGTGCATGAGTGTAGGAAGGAGCAATCATGGTACATGAGTTGCCCCAACCTTTGTTTTTCCACCCTTCATATGGATTTTGCCTTTTATCAATTTTTCTTCATAATTGCTCAGGGCTCGAGGGGATGAGAACATGATGTGTAGGATATAACAGTAGATACCCTTTTTAAGGTGGGGTAGTTCATTGCCCACCAGGGTCTGGGACAATCATGGGTTCCTTAATGTGGAGGGGGCTCATTTAGGGCCCAAAGGAACCAGGTTGATGACCATAGATAAGGGCTAGAGCTCGTGTTTGGCTTTTGCCCACATGCTAAATTTGTATGTTTGGACCATCTTTTGCATTTTATGGTACATTTCCTTTTGAGAGTGCTCAAATTATGCTTTTTCTTTTCTTTTCTTTTAGTTACATCAATCTCAGGGGCATTCTTTTAGGGATGACCAAAAGTGTGGACAAGGGGATGGGGAGGCTAACCCTTTGTGCACCCAGATGGGAAAAGCGATAAATGGGGTTAAAATGAGTGGAGGGGAGTAATGTATATGGTGATCAGAAGTGGGATCATGCAACCAAGATCAAGATTTCCCATGTAGTGCCAACCCTAAAGCTAATAGCTAGTGAAGGGGATCTCACAGGATTAGGATACAAGGCTAACCACCAAATTGAGCAGAGGAGACAAGAGTACAAAGCTAGCCCACTCTTTCTGTCGAATCCCCCCACCAATCCATGCCTAAAAGTGTCCATGATAAGTAAAAAAAATTTCTCAGCTACACCAATGAAAAGCCATACCTTCAGGGTTGGGAGGCCCACCTTGAAACATACGGTCATAACAGATGGGTGCGGGACCACATTACTAGCACAGGTGGCAGAGATAGTGGCAGATCGAGCTATCTTGTGTCTGCAAGTGGCTATTGGCTGCCGACTGAGGACCATCTAGGAGAAAATTTTCTCCTATGGGTACTACCCACGGGTGGTGGGTAATAGTCCCCTTTCATTATTTATCTCAAAAAGTTACCTTATGATTTTATGTTTCACTTAGTCACTTTAACTTTATTTGTCATTAAAGTTAAATCAATGGGGTCATGTTAGTACAATTTTTCCTAGAATTGACACCAAGCCTTAGTTACACTTGTCCATGGTACACTTTTTCTAACACTCCCTCTTATGGAGGAAAGTGTTTCTAACCACTCCCATCTTGTCTCTGAAGTAGATATGCTTGCCACTTGGAAAGGAATTCGTGAGACTATCGACCTCCTGCTCATGAGTGGATTTCTACTCAAGCTGCACTGCCCCTTTCTAAACGCAGTCACAGATGAAGTGGTAACCCATCGCTATGTGTTTTTACTTGTGATGAAAAATTGAATTCTCTTGAGTTTTATGCAACTCTGATTATCACTTTAGGCCTCGACTCTTGGTCAAATAAGCCAACCGACGCCTTGCGAAGGCGAATGGCTTCAGAATTGGATTGATTAGTTGCCATATACTTTGCTTGACTCAATGCTACTAACTGTTCGTTCCTGCTGAACCATGACATTGCTGCCGAACCCAAACTGAAGCAACACTCGAAATTGTTTTTGTCATGAACACATCTTGCCCAATTCGAGTGTGTATAGCCAATCAACTTGACTCCATTCCCCTGAACATATTCTAGACCATAATCCACTGTTCCCTACAGATACTAAAGCACATGTTTTGCAACCACCCAATGCACTCTCCTAGCCTCCACCATGAAATGACTGAGAGTGTTGACTGCAAAACAGTTGTCTGGTTTGATGTTGAATAGATACATCAATGAGCCTATCAATTGATGATAAGTTGTGGGATCAACCAACTCTGAGTCAAAAGCATGACTCTTCTTCCAATTGGTAATCATAGGCATGGACATGGGCCTATAGTTCTCCATATGAAATCTCATCAAAATTTTTGTTCTATACTTGCCCTGTCCCAGAAAGATATGCCCCTCCTCTTGCCACACATCTAACCCCAACAATGTTTTAAAACTCCGACTCCGACTCTGCTGAGGGTAGACTCTGACTCCGACTCCTACTCAGTATTGACTTGGCCGACTCGATTTCAATGACTTAGTCGTTGTAAAAAATACATAATTTTTTTTTTAATAAGAAAACATAATTTTAAAGATTTTCATTCATGTTTCCAAACACACAGCATTAGAATATAGATAGAAGACAACATATGGTCAAAGTAGGCTCATGAATATATCCATTATATCAAAATGGCACCCAGTGCACTGTCCAATACGTACATGATGATGATATAGAGATCAAAACGAAAACACATAACCAAGGAGGCTAGAAATGGCCTCTACAACAAAAGTAAACTGTGACCATTACTACTGGGTAGTGGCTACTGCTATAGGAGCCATGATCATATGGATCAAACACTGGTAGCATATCTACATGCTTCATAGTTTGTAACTCATTTTTAATCTTGTACCCTCATCAATCATCTTAGACCATCTCACCAAGGTGGATGTTAATAGATGTATTCATGAGAAGAACTACAAATGCAATTTGTATGTGACATAGATCAAGATATAGGATCCCTAACGCCAAAACTTCTGCATCCACATCTACATGCAGTCATGACAGACCCATCTACACCCCATAGAATATTTTGTGGCTATTCTCTAGTTTTAGGATCCCTTGGGGCAACTTCAAGTTTGTTCCCATCAACTTTCTAATATGTATAAAGATAAACTGCCAACTTCCAAGAGAGAATTGCACCTATAAACATTCTAACTAGGATCACATGCTTGATTAGCATTTTAATTTCATGTGCCCTCTTTATTACATGGTTCTTAGATAGTATCATTGTTTACTTACTTAGAAATTCACATTGTTCCTTGAGGAATTTTATACAATGAAGGCAATAGATGTCTTGCTCCATTCTTACAAGAGATTTCATTTTCTTGACAAAAAGTTCACAACATTAGATCCTATCAAATTGCCAGTGCCAGACTCATCACTTTCTATTTTCAAGCACTAAACAATTCATGCCACAAGAAGCTGTGTGAACAAGTAAACAACCTATGAAAATAGTCAGCTAATGTGGAATTCATGTGTCCACCAGCTTTTAACACATCTCTTCACCAAAAAGCAAGTAAAAACAAATCGCTATTTTTTTGAGTTTTAGGCCACTGTTGCCAAGCTAGCCAGCCGAACCGGTTTGATGGCCGAGTCGACCCAGTGAGGGCTTGACTCAGACCAACTCGGCCGAATCTGTTCCGAGCTGGCCGATTCTTAAAATAGAGAACCCCAAGAAAAAAATGCATCAGTCCAATGTCTATCATATAAAACTATGAAGCAAGTTGTCGCTTGCAGTACTCTACGAATCTCTCTGTACCTGTAATACATAATGAATAAGAGGATCCTCACCAATCACAATGTAATAGAGGTTTGGATCTGCATCACTCTTCTTGAAATCCATCTGTTGCAAGTAAGTGCCAATCAGAGAATACCAAGATCTTGGAGCTTAATTTAGGCCATATAATCCCTTCTTCAACTTGCAAACATTGGACTCTCTCCCATGCACCTCAAAGTCCTGTGGTTGCTCAATGTAAAACCCCTCTTGATTAATGCCATTCAAAAATGTGATCTTCACACCTTGATCAAATTTGGTGGATCTTCCAACCCATCTTTGTTACTATAGAGACCATCGATCTAATAGAAATATACAGAGCAGTTGGAGTGAAGGTCTCCTCATAATCGACTCCATCTACTTGTGAGAAACCTCGAGCCATCTAGAAGTCACCATTGACTTTCTCCTCAAGTCTCAACACTATCTCCCAAACATTATTCTTCATGATGGAAGCATATTTTTCCACCATGGCATCCCTCAAAGCCTGTTACCTGCTGCTTGCTCATAGCTAAAAGGCTCAGTCTCAATAATGCTACTGACTATAACCAAATAGCCACCAAACCGCTTTGGTGTTCTGCTCTCCCTAACTTACCATTCGGGTTTTCCCATTGACTCTTGGGCTTCCTTTAAGGTATCATGAAGCCATCTTGGCTTCCTCTTCCCAAAGTAGCGTCCTGTATTGGGGTGCAAATATCCTCCTCTGAAGTCTACATCCCTAATGATGATGCGCCTATGGTTGATGGTGAACTTATACCCTGGGAACCTATGTCGTGCGACCCTGTCACCTATGGACCTATCACTCTTGAAGCCTGTGATCATCCAGACCCCTGTGATTTTGTTCCTTGTGGTCCAGTACATGATGGTGAACTCCCTTGATGAGGAGTCTGTTGCTCTACCTTATTCAACTCTCCTGACCTCCTCAAGGCTTTCTCCTCCCAAAATCTCACATCCCACCTCACAACAACTTTCTTCTTGGCAAGAATATATATGTGGTAAGCCTTTGAGGTCTCATTATACCCCACAAGAATATCCTTCTCAGCCGTGGGTTCTAGCTTTGTCCTCTAATCCTTGAGGACATGGGAATAAGTTAGGCACTCAAAATCCTAAAGTGCCCAATCTCAAACTTCTTCCTAGAAAAAGCCACCTGACAAGTCTTGCTCCCCAAAACTCTATGTGGACTCCTGTTTTGCAAACGCATTGCAATGTTACACACCTTACCCCAAAGAAAGGAAGGAAACCTATGATCATGAATCTTGGCTCTTGCAACCCTTACTGTGCCCTTGTTCTTCTTCTTTGCAATCCGATTTTGCTGTGGGTTGTAAGGAATGATCAACTCTTTCTTGATGTGTGCTCTCGCACAAAAGTTCTTCATCTCATTGGAGGTATACTCGCCCCCATTATCAGCCCTCAACACCTTGATCTTCTTACTTGTTTGGTTCTCCACAAGAGCTTTAAACTCTTGGAACCTCCTGAAGACCTCATCCTTGGTCTTCATGAAGAAAATTCAGGTCTTCTTGGAGAAGGCATCAATGAAAGTGACATACTACTCAAATACACTCAATGATACCAAAGACATAGGACCACAAACATCAGAATGGACCAAATCAAGGATCCCTGCTACACTACTATCACTTTTTGGAAAATAAATCTTAGCATACCTTCCCAAATCACACCCCCTGCACACA
Organism: Pinus taeda; assembly: GCA_000404065.3. Classification (NCBI taxonomy): domain Eukaryota; kingdom Viridiplantae; phylum Streptophyta; class Pinopsida; order Pinales; family Pinaceae; genus Pinus; species Pinus taeda. The sequence goes on from APFE030171494.1 coordinate 65,668, forward strand.
TCCTAGTGCTCAATATTGAAATCTGGTAACCCTGTAACAATCTCTCTCAATGCTCTCGAAGCCCCATGGTGGAAGTGGGCCATCCTCCTGTGCGACAACTCAAATAGATCATTACTGCTAATAGTAGAAATTAGTGCTCTATTACGCTGAAGCATGAATTTGTACAACTTCCCATGACAAACTTTGATCACTTTGGCCGAAGTGATATTGGATCCGTTGGGATACATGAGAACCTGGCCACCATGGAATGCCAGCTCATATCCCTTTTCCTTAATAGTGACACTAATATCAAGTTCTGTTTTAGCCCCGAAACATATAAGACCCTTCGTCACTTTCATGGGAGGCTGTGACTCCCTCTGAGAAGTTATGGTCGCAATACCAATTGCCCTAATTATGGAGTCATCACAAAGCACCACCTCCAGATCTACATCTCTCTTAGTAAGACTTGTAAAGTGCTACTCCACTGTCAATGTACCATATGCTAGAGGATGTGACACTAGTGGCAAGACTAACCACGAAGGAGAACTCCTTGTCGAACTTAGTGGGAAACTTATCCACTTTAGCTAAAGCCACAACAACCACCTTCTTATTAGGACACATAACAACATAGTGTCCCATCTTTTGACAACCAAAACATCTCACTTTGATCATGTCCTACTCCTTCTCCTTTTGTTTACCCTTCTGCTTTGTGAACCCTTCTTGGACTTCTTATTGCCCTTAGCCACGAGCAACATTCTCCTCATCTTCCCTACCATATTGCTCTCCACTCTTGGCATTTCGCTTTATCTCCTCTTGATGGAAATTGTCCCACATGCTTTCCCAATCTGGAAGCTTCTCACGGGATACTATCCCATTAATAAAAACATCCCATTTCTTGGAAAAGCCACTCAAGGTTGATTGGAAGCTTCTCACAGGATACTATCCCATTAATAAAAACATCCCATTTCTTGGAAAAGCCACTCAAGGTTGATTTAACCAGTTGCTCATCGGAGATGACTTTCCCACGACTACCAACTCATCTCTCACTTGAGTGATCTTGGTTAGGTGTGAGAAAACTGTGTCGGTTTTGGTCTTCTTGGTTTGCCTTAGTTTTTCCCGCAACACGAATTTCTTGTTCTTATTAGTGCCTAGGTAAAGCTTGGTTAAGGAATCCCACATCTCAAAGGCATAAGACTTCCATGAAACATTGAGAGTAAGGTGGTCTTTGATAACATCTAGAACGAGTCCCTTGGCCTTAACATTCCTCGTATTAAAATCGACCAACATTATTGGATCAGTGGGAGGTACTACTTCCTTCTCATTAATCTCCTACAACTCAAACTCCTGAAGAACCAATACAGACCTCTCCTTCCATAAGCTAAAATTAGTAGTCCCATTCAACTTGTTCTCAGCCCTCAAACCTATAAGCATTGACCTCAACAACCCAACACAAAATCTCAGATCTGTCCAAAGGTAAACACTGTGTCCTCTCAAACCACAAAACCTTGCTTATACTTATTGTTATGCTCATTGTTTGGTCAATTTTCTCTGTAGATTTGTCCACTTAGCTTTGATACCATGTAGAAAATTGGTGTAGGCTAAACCCGGTTTCAAGTTTTGTGAAATCACATCAAGTTTAATGCCCAACCCACATGTTTAATGTTGCTGCCATAAACAATCATTAGATAAACCCTGAATGTTTAGCACAATGGGCTCTCGAGCTCCTTGTCTTGGGAGTTGGCTGGTCTAACTGAAGACTTCCCCTCACGCTTAAGATCTGAATATTAATGAGATCTCTATACACTTAAGATTAAGTTATTAGATCAATAGAGGCTAGATCACTCAATAAACCCTCAAAATCTAGAGATAACTGCTAGATTAATCAAATTTAATGTGCTATTCTAAACACAGTAACTAATGCAAGATACCTGTGCAAATAGTTAATCCAACAACTGGGTAATGAAATAATAACTTATAGAATTTTACTTTAGTAGAGCATTAGGAATATGATTCAGAAAAATATTACCAAGAAGTAGAAGAGGAACACCGTCATGAGTAAACCCCCAAAGACTTATGATTTATTATGTTGGAAATGTAGCAAGAAAAGGCTTCATTTGACTGGTGCCTTAGTCAAATGGAGAAAATTTGATTTTTGACATCAATAGGATGACTTGGATTGCAGTTAGCTAGAGTGACATGGCGTTATCTACTTGTTAAGTCAATAAATTCGAGTTTGTAGGCTAGAAGTAGAGTTGTGCATGAATTGATTGCTAAGATCTAGCAATCTAGTTGAGTTACTGTTAGTTGAGCTCAGTTAATTGAGCTCTAGTCATTAATTGAGTAAGTTGAGGGTCAATTGAGTAGTTATGACTGTTGTTAACTCACTGATCTCTCAGTTAGCTAGTTAATCAACTAAAAATAGACCCAATGATGCATGGAATTCGAATTGCCTAGTTGAGTGGATGGAAAAGGCACATTTATATTTATAATTGTATACTGTTGAGTGTACAGTGCTTTTGCATTGAGCATGTGATCAATTCCCCTTGGATTTGTGCAAGGAAATAGGGAATTTTCCTATTATTTAGGAGCTTAATTCCTCCAGTATTGTGCAAGAAAATAGGAGGTTAGTTGTGGCTGGAATTGGCCAAAGCAGGTCAGGAAGCAAGAGAACAATTTTGCACTGTGGGGTGTGCTTCAAAGTTGAAGCAAGAGATTGTAATTGTTTCTTTTCTTATCTGAATTAATGCAAAGCAACGGAGGGGTTCTTCCCAGTTGGGTACCCCTATAAAATCATTGTGTTCGTTGTGATTTATTGCATGTGTTTCTGTCTGCATAATAGTAGAAGACATTTTTTTCTCTTGATTTCAGTTTGATTTCATTAGCAGTAGCAAATTTCTTGCAATTTCTACATTCCAGAAAAGGATTACATCCAACAGAGCTTGCTCAAGATTTTCTGATGAGTACATCATACAATGAAGATCAAAATAACTTCCTTATATAGAAAATGAGAGCATCAAATGCCACTCAGGTTTGGGGGTTGTGTGGGAGAAAAACTTTGCCAATTATCTGGGTTTGGAGACGCGAAGGGTAAAAAACTCCCTAGAGTGAAACTCTTTGCTAAGAATCAAAGGCTTACCTAGATGTTTTACATGGCTTCATGGTCATACTAGAATCATTTATACAATGAAGGCCCATAGGGCTGTAGAATTTGGGATTACAATGATAAATTGGAAGCTGCATGATGATGATGACATGTATTTTGCTTCTTGGGGTGGTTGACACACATGTGGTCAACATCCCCTAAGCCCCCTTTTCATTAAATAACTTAAAAAATCATCTCATGATTTTGTATTATAAGGTCACTAACTTTATTTCTCATAAAGTTAAATCACGGGGGTCATGTTAGGACACTTTTTCCTAGACTAGACACCAAGCCTTAGAAACACTTGTCCTTGGTACACTTTTTCTAACATGAGCCATTCATTTTTTGGAAGGCAACAGACCAACAATGCTATGGTGGGGGAGTACAGTTGCATTATGAAGAATGATGTCTGGGGGATTGTGCCTCTCGATGGATATATAAGATCAAACGTGCTGCTGATGGTAGTGTCAGTAAGTTTAAGGTGAGTTTTGTGACAAGAGAGTTCTCCTAGAAGGAGGGGGTAGACTATGAGGAGACGTTGTTGTCACCAGAGATGCATCTATCAAGGCTGTTATTTCCATTGTTCTAGTGATGGAGTGGATGATACATTAGATGGATGTGAAGACAACCTTTCTCAATGGGTCATTAAGGAGGAGGTGTATAATTAGTAGCCTCAGGGATTTGAGTTGCATGGGAGGGAGTCCCATGTATGTAGGATGAAAATGGCATAGTACGGACTTAAGCAGTCACCTAGAGCATGGTAGTCAAGGATTAATGGGTATATGCTAGGGTTGGGCTTCGTTAAGTCTGAGGTAGATTACAATTTGTACTATGCACTTGTTGGCAATGATGCTCTATGTGGATGATTTTTTCTGATGGGATTTGAGATGCTCATAGAGATGTGCAAGGAGGACCTTGCTTCGAAGTTCTAAATGAAGGGCATTGAGATGATGGGGTACTTTTTGGATTGGAGCTGTGGCAACAGTTAGGAAATATTTCTTGGGCAAGGCAAGTGTGCAATTAATATTTTGAAGAGATTCAAGATGGAGGATTGCAAGCCTATCTCAACATCCATAATCACTAGCTTGAGGAAGTTGGATGCTTCTATGCTTGAGTTGCTGGATCCCACATTGTGCAAGCAATCGAAAGGATCCTTGATGTATCGAGTCAACACCATGCTGAATATTTGTTTTGCTGTGAACACCCTAAGCTAGTTTATTGTGGGGCCTAGGAGGATACATTGGGTGGTAGCAAGACATGTGCTCAAGTACTTGAGAGGTACAATATGGTATGGACTTAGGTATGTCATAATTGGTGTAGTGCAATTGTAGGGCTACATAAATTTAGATTGGGCTAGGAGTGCAATGGATAGGAAGAGTACTTTGGGTTGCTATTTCAGCTTGGGGTCAGGTATGATCTCATGGTTCAATTGGAAGCAAAATTTCATTGCACTTAGCTCAATAGCAGCTGAGTACATGGTTGCAAGTGTAGCGAGTTGTGAGGCCATATGGCTTCGCGAAATGCTCATAGGCTTATTTGGTCTTCAAATGTGGCTCATAATGTGATGCAGGAGCATTCAATCCAAGAGAAAATCATTGTAATTAAGTAGACATAAGGGGTCATGTATTTTTAGGAAGTTAGTGTCCTAAGTCTCAAGTTAATGTAATATTTAGGCTTTTAAGTGATTTAATTAGATAATGTGAGATGTTTGTAAAAGCTCTCAAATAAATGAGAACATGAGTGCGCAATAATGACAAAAGAGTCTAAAGTCAATTAGGACTCTTTAAGTAGTGCCATGATTCGAGGAACTAAAGAGAGCTCTTAGGAATTAAATGGAGATTAGAAGTGGATGTAGAGGATAGAGGATTGAGGAGTCAATTTAGTAGATTTAGGAGTCGAACCAGGATTACTTAAATGAACCTTTCTGGTATAAATGTAAGCCTACGGGCCGAGTGCAAGGGAGAGGCCATTGATATGGAATAACAAGCCTGTGAGAGATAGAGAGTCTCTCATATGTAATCAATTGTTGATGTTTATTTATATAGAGCTTTATTCCACTGTATAGATGTGTGGAATGAATATCGCTTGATTGTATTACATGTAAGTTAATAATGCGCAGGTTTTGTAACAGGGTTGCAGATAGAGTTCTATGGAATGCGCAGAGAGGAGAAAACGATTCAGAGGAGTCATTAAGGATCTTGGAATCCAACTGAATAATCAAAGGAAGCTCTAGAGAGGAAGCGAAGGGAGAATTCGCGGAGTTAAGCTTTGAGGGAGCAGAAGAGTGAAAACCCGAAACCCTGAAGAAAACCCCAAAATCGTAGAGGAACCAATGAAAATAGCGTAAAGTCTAAGTAAAAGGGACAAGCAGAGAAGTGAGGCGTTGGCGCAGAGTAACCTTTGGATCTCATTGATCAACGGTCTAGATTAAACAACAGAGGAACCTAAAGGATCGATCGGAACCGACCGATGGAGTAGGTCGACGGTCATTGCATGTGAAGGAGCGTAGGAGTTAACACAGCGAAAGGGTGGTTTCACAAGCCTTAAGTGTTATTTCAGGCGGCGAAGAAATGGTAAGTGGTATTGAGGGTCGAGCATCTGATCCCATTCAGTGGAGGACACTTACCACAAGGGAGGAAGGGAAAACCGCCTACCGGGCGGTTAAATCCCATGCGTGTTGTCAACCCGAAACCAATGTAAATCGTTGGATCGGGTAAGGAAATGGACGACGGTGATTGATTTGATCGGAGATCGGGGGAAGGAAGGAGGAGCGCTTCGACAATGGTTGAAAGGCGCGGACCTGAAAGCTTATAGAGGCGGACTCAATTTTATTTGAGTTCCAGTCTTAGGCTTTGGGAGCAGTGTTCCGTGTATTTCTTTTGTAAAGCGGAGTTTGGAGGAAATGCGATAAGGCGGGCTCGATAAAGTATTGAGGCGCAATTAATAATAATTAAGATCCGGTAGTGCATGATCGCATATCGGATGTGATAGAGCCAGTGTTAATGAAAGTTGCGGAGGAGCGGATACCCGATTGCGATCAGTGATAAAGGGGAATCCTAGGAAAACGTGCAGAGGCTGTATAAAAGCAAAAATGTATGTTTTGCAATTAATTCCTTTGTAAATGGTTATAAAGGGTTAAGCGCGGATATATGGGGTTTTTATGTATAAATCCAACTTTATCAAAGGATGGAAGAGTTTATGCGTTAAAATACATATATGTGCGGCTAAAGGGTTAGCGAAGGTTTTTAAAGGTTATGAAGGGTTTTAAAGGTTTCGATAAGAAGGATTTGAATGAAGAGTCGGAAATAAAGGTTAATGAGGGTTTATGCAGGGTGATTAATTTTCGATAGAAAGGAAAAGGTGGGTTAATGTTTAGACTTTGTTAAGTCTATGAATCATTTGCACGAGACTAAATGAGGGCCTTAACCATTAGAGGTTGTAGATTTGACTCCTTAGAGAGTTAAATACCTGAGATTGATGTGTTTATGCATTTTACATGCACATTGGTATCAGAGCCAAGGTTGTCATCAGAGTGGGGAAAGATCTCCTATGAAAAGGAGTTTGCACACAAAAGAAGGTAATGTGCATAAGTTAAGTGAATGAATGGTAGAGACTATAGTAGAAGATTGTAAGGATAACTTTTGAAGTTCCTGGGAGGTTGTAGCAGTTCCAGCAGAGGCTTGGAGTAGACAAGAACAGAGGATTCCTTGAAGAAAAGTGAGAGCAAGATTGCTTAGTACAAGTTCTGAAGGAAAGAGGACTTGGAGACCAAACAAAGGACAATCCATTCAAAGTGCAGAAGAATGGGAGAACAAGATCATACATAGATCTTGGAGGTAATATAATATGTTTTGTTTTCAAATTGAAATTGAAGATTGTGGTTGTAGATGAAACATCTTAGCAAAGGACAACAAGAGAAGTTTTGAGAGGAGAACTAGATATGTTCTTGAAGACAGAGTAAGGAAAACACTCGGAAGAAAAAGTGGCAATGAACCTGAAGTATCCAACAAGGGGTTGGACAGAGAGGATAGCTGAAGTGTGTTCTCAAGAGAGAGTGAGAGATTGCAGAAGCCTAGAAGGAGCAAAGGTGTTGCTCAAGAGGAGGTTCTAGACAGAGGAGCTGTGCTTACCAAAAGACTGAGTGAGGAGAGCTTAGTGAGGTAAGATTGGAGCGAGGAGGACTAGTTGTTGCAGTTGAGTGAGGACCTCATGAAGGAAGAGAAGAAGAAGATGACTACTGATAGTCATAGCAGAGGTTCAGAGAGAAGCCACAACAGAGAAAGATGTAGAAAGATGATGCCAATGCAAATGGCAAGAGGATGAGTTAAGAGGAAATTGACAAAGAGATTGCGGAGTTAAAAGAACAACTCGATGCGTTAATGGGAATACTTGAGGAAAGCTAGAGACAAGGTTGGGTATTAAGGAAGAAGCCAGTGGAATGACATGAGATGCAGAGAAGGCTACAACAAAAGCAAGTAAATCGGCTGAGCGAAAAACTCAAGGAAGTTGAGTTGGAAATGGAAGAGTACATTTGTGAACTAGAACAGGGAGAAATTCTGGGAGAAAATGAAGACTACACTGAAGATAAAGAATGGAGATCAGGGGAAGATCTCATGGACTATTACGATAGTTCAAAACAACATGAAGAGATGCTGACTGAAGATGAAGAGTTGATGTATAAGGCCATCAAGCCTTGTGTTTTTGAACCTAATAGTTTTTGTGTGCTTGCAGGATGCATACGAGAGGATAGACAGTCTTGTGAAGCTGTCAAAAGAACGGAGGAGTATCTTACAAAAGATGAATACTCTGAAGTGAAGCTGAATAGATCTCTTAAGCTGAAGTATGAGGAGCAATGTGTTTTAGGGGATAAAAGGAACTCTAGAGCAACAAAGTATGATGAAGAAGACCTCTCGAATGAGGAAAGTATTGAGTTGTTACAACAGAAAGAACTCATTGACAAATTAATAATTGGAGTTCTTACAAGACAAGAACCATTCCTTGTGAAGGAAGGAGATATAGTTGAGCCTGAGGAGCTGAATCACGTAGAAGATTCCGAGCAACAAGGAAATGTGATCACTGAAGAGTCAAGTAAGACCGCCAGGTCTTATGATTTTAAAATTAATAATTTGTGGATGATTGCAGGTACATCACAGAAGAATGAACAAACTTTATAGTTTGTCAGAGAGGAGGAGCAGAATCTAAAATCTGTTTAGATCAAGACTGAGATGGCAAGATCTCAGAATTAGGACACAGAAGAATCACCTGGCAGTAGGCAACAGAATGAGAGCTGTCATAGAGGAGGAAGATGGCAGTCTTATTCCAATGAAGACTGAAGACATGTTGTCCGAAAGAAATGATCCAATGAATGTCATTGGGGAAGGACAAAGATTGTTTAAAGATGATATGGAGGTTCTTAAAGAACAAGAGGGTAAGGATGAAAGGGAGGCAGTAAGAATCAAACGATTTCAAAAAAGAGTTAACCAACAACAGGCTAAGGAAGAAGAAGTTCACAACTGTGAACAAAAGCAGAGGGATATCATTGAAGAAGATGGTATGGAGAACAAACTAGCTGACAGTCTCATGAATTCTGTTGAGAATTCAAAACAACATACTAATGTGCTGATAGAGGTGAAAGAAACATAGAAACAAACTGAATCGTTGCCAAAGGAAAATAAGGCACAGAAGCCTTATGTTTCTGATTTTAACAATTGTTTTGTGAGTGCAGGTTTAGTTGCAAATGCTGGAGAAAAATTGGCACAGGTGAGCAAACAAATAAAAATGAAAGAAGAAGATTCCATGGAAGTATTTAATCCGTGGAACCAAAATGTTCAATTGCTAGAGAGAATGCTGGAAAGTCAAAATTCAATGCAGAAATTAGATGCTGCAGAGGGAGATATCCTTAAAGATATTCAGGAAGATTGGGTGGAGCAATGTCTACAATGATAGCTAGAGCAAGAGCAATGTCTACAATGATAGCAAGAGCAAAGATAGAAGAAAAAAACAACATTTTGAAGAGTTAGTAGACAACAACAACAACCTGAAGCAGAGAGGTGGTAACAGTAAATGGCAAAATATGGACCGGCCCAAAGATATACTAGAGATGGAGATTGAAGAGTTATGGCAGTTAATGATGAAGTAGTCCATATGGAGGAAAACGGTAGCAACAGGAAGAAAGATCAATCAGAACTTGAACCTGATTGACAAAGAAAATAAGAAGGAAAAAAAGACAACAAAAGTATAGTAACAACAAAGGAACAAGACATTTGGACAGTTACAAAACGAAGTATGGGATGTCGAAGACAAAGATCAGAAGACACATGATCAGGGGATCATGAATATTTTCTACTTTGGGAGTCTGATGCAGGAGCATTCAACCCAAGAGAAAATCATTGTAATTAAGTAGACATAGGGGGTCATGTATTTTTAGGAAGTTACCTTCCTAAGTCTCAAGTTTATGTAATATTTAGGCTTTTAAGTGATTTAATTAGATAATGTGAGATGTTTGTAAATGCTCTCAAATAAATGAGAACATGGGTGGGCAATATTGACAAAACAGTGTAAAGTCAATTAGGACCCTTTAAGCAGTTCCATGATTCGAGGAACTAAAGAAAGCTCTTAGGAATTAAATGGAGATTAGAAGCAGAAATAGAGGATAGAGGATTTAGGAGTCAGTTTAGTAGATTTAGGAGTCGAACCAGGATTAGTTCAACGAACCTTTCTGGTATAAATGTAAGCCTACAAGCAGAGTGCAAGGGAGAGGTCACCATTATTGAATAACAGGCCTGTGAGAGACAGAGAGTCTTTGATATGTAATTAATTGCTTATGTTTATTTATACAAAGCTTTATTCCAGAACTGTATATATGTGTGGAATGAATATCGAGTGATTGTATTACATGTAAGTTAATAATCCGCAGGTTCTGTAACAGGGTTGCAGACAGAGTTCTAGAGAATGTGCAGAGAGAAGAGAATGATTCAGAGGAGTCATTAAGGATCTTGGAATCTAGTTGAAGAATCAGAGGAAGCTCTCGAGAGGAAACGAAGGGAGAATTTGCGGAGTTAAGCTCTGAGGGAGCAGAAGAGTGAAAACCCGAAACCCTGAAGAAAACCCCAAAATCGTAGAGGAACCAATGAAAATAGCGTAAAGTCTAAGTAAAAGGGACGAGTGGAGAAGTGAGGCGTTGGCACAGAGTAACCGTTGGATCTCAGTGTTCAACGGTCTAGATTAAACAACGGAGGAACCTAAAGGATCCATCGAAACTGACCGATGGAGTAGATCAATGGTCATCGCATGTGAAAGAGTGCAGGAGTTAACACAACGAAAGGGTGGTTTCACAAGCCTTAAGTGGTATTTCGGGCAGCGAAGAAACGGTAAGTGTTATTGAGGGTTGAGCATCCGATCCCATTTAGTGGAGGACGCGTAGCACAAGGGGGGAAGGGAAAACCGCCTATCGGGTGGTTAAATCCCATGCGTGTTGTCAACCCGAAACCAATGTAAACCGCTGGTTTGGGTAAGGAAATGGACGATAGTGATTGATTTAATCGGAGATTGGCGGAAGGAAGGACGAGCGCTTCGACAATGGTTGAAAGGCGTGACCCTGAAAGCTTATAGAGGCGGACTCAATTTTATTTGAGTTCTGGTCTTAAGCTTTGGGAGCAACGTTTCGTGTATTTCCTTTGTAAAGCGGAGTTCAGAGGAAATGCGATAAGGCGGACCTGATAAAGTATTGAGGTGCAGTTAATAATAATTGAGATCTGGTAGTGCATTATCGCATATCAGGTGCGATAGAGCCGATGTTAACGAAAACCGCAGAGGAGCCGATACCCGATTGCGATCAACGATAAAGGGGAATCCTCGGAAAATGTGCAGAGGCCATATAAAAGCGAAAGGTATGTTTTGTGAGTAATTCCTTTGTAAATGGTTATAAAGGGTTAAGCGCGGATATATGCATTTTTTATGTATAAATCCAACTTTATCAAAGGATGGAAGGGTTTATGCGTTAAATTACATATATGTGCAACTAAAGGGTTAGCGAAGGTTTTTAAAGGTTATGAAGGGCTTTAAAAGTTCCAATAAGAAGGATTTGAATGAATAGTTAGAAATAAAGGTTAATGAGGGTTTAAGTTGGGTGATTAATTTCGGATAGAAAGGAAAAGTTGGGTTAATGTTTATACTTTTTTAAGTCTATGAATCATTCCGCACGAGACTAAACGAGGGCCTTAACAATTAGAGGTTGTAGATTTGACTCCTTAGAGAGTTAAATACTTGGGATTGATGTGTATATGCATTTTACATGCATATTGTGGGGTTAAGCATGGTAACCCTGCGTCAGAATGATTCCATATGATAATTAAAGTTGCATTAAATTCTCGGAAAATCCATTGTTTCATGGCAAGTCCAAACACATAGATATCTGACCACTTCATTAGAGACAGGGCCCATAGCGGTGCTGTGAGGTTGCAGTACATGTCCAAATATGAGCAAGTGGTAGACATTTTCACCAACCACCTGGTGAAGGGGAAATTTGTGTTCTATAGGGACAAGCTGGGGTTGGTGGAGAATCCCTTCTTTCCTAGGAGGGAGTGTTGATGTTTACACTTAAACATCCCAAGTGAATCCAGATCTGGATACGCGGAAACAGTTTACAAATTTTGACTTATTCCTAGAGAAGCCTCTTTACTATAACCCCATGACAAGTGTTTCTGCCAGTAATCTCCGAAGGCTTCAACCTTGGATTTACTCCCCCTCTTTTCAGAAGCTGCTTTTAGCCTTTTATAGATGGACATTAGAGTCAATGTTGAGCTTAAACACTTCTTCATCAAGAGTTTTCTCATAATGCTTTTCTTGAGACCCATTCTCATAAGTTCATGCTGAGTCAATACAAAATGGGAGTGCCAGGGAAACTCCTATATAAGCAAAATGAAGGCAGATCTAATATAAGATCTAAGGTTTAAAGCATAAACATGTAGCACTTTAATGCCAATGCAGGAATACATGTACGATATTCTAAACATGAAGAAAATGCAATTGGCAAGATAAGAGGTTACTTAAAAATATGATTGTTAGTCTTTTTTAAGAGAAATCTACCCATTCCAATTGTTTCTATACTTAATGATTAGAAATACATATCGCATTATCTTGAAAAGGCACTGTTTAATGTTTATGAACTGTTCAGTCTATAGGCTCTGTTATATTCAACAACGCATGTTTATGTTTAGAATCTAGATGGAATACTGGGAGATTGTAGTGACAGCAGGATCTATTATTTTTATAGTGGAACTTATGAGCAAGTTCTATTTTATTTTATTCTAATTGAATATCAGTATGATGGGATCTTATTATCTGTATTTTGAACTTCTCAGTATGTGAGGGAGGAATTAAATGTCAGATCATTGGTTCCCTGTAATGACCCTTTGAAATACGCGTCCTTGCGAGCTGAACCAGATTTTAGGTATGTTGTTTTCCATTTGTGATTTGAACTTTATATTATCTGTACTTTTGAAGGTTTTTGCAAAATGTTCTCTGTTTTATATTGTTGGATATTGCAGTGTGTTAGGTAAGAGATTAGGCAAGGCAATGGGCATTGTTGCCAAGGAAGTGAAGTCTATGGGACAGGCTAGCATTCTAGCCTTTGAGAAGTCTGGAGAAGTAACACTTGCAGGACATACTTTGAAACTCAGTGACATAAAGGTAAATCAGTTATAACTAGAAAATAGTGACATACTTGCCAATTACCATCAAGTTTTGTATTCTTTACAAGTGTCTATGGAACAATTTTGAGCTTGGAGAGTCTTTGTTTCTGTTGTTGCTTTGCAATCTGCTTCCTCCTATTTAATCCCTGTGGTGTCAGACTGATATTTTGCAAGCTACTATTCGTTGAAAGCTCATACTGATATTTTGCAAGCTACTATTCGTTGAAAGCTCATATTTTCTTAACATAACAATAGAGGAGGGAACTATGCATGTATTCGTTTTAAACCCCTTGTCCGGGTCACAAGTTTTTTATGTTAGGATTCCCCTGAAAATGCATGATTATGTTAATCGTGATTTCTTTTCAACTCCCGGACAGGATTTCTGGTTGTTATTTTAAGATTTTCCTTGGAATAAAAGGATTCTTGTTCTTTTCTTTTCTGATCATGTAGAAAGTAAATATGGTTAATTTACAGACAATTTTATAGACAATTAGTTCCGACTATAAAGGCATCATTATATAAATGGCCTAAATGATTATTTTCTATAAAGTGCTTCTTATTTTTTATTCAAGAAACATTTTTTGCGGGGAAACCCTTCAAGCACTTCTTCACATTCTACGAGTGTTATCCAGGGTAAATGCCACTGGTGGACGACATATATAGCTAACCCCAAGGGACCTACAAAGATTCAACTTTGTATCATTCTTGGTCAACATAGCTTCAACATGGCAGGCAAACCACTTGAGCTAACCCTTGGGGCTAACAAAATGCCTCTTATATTACGTCTAATGAAATGATATTTACACATAAAATTTTACAAAAGGGCAGAAAAAAAAATGGTTACCACCATCAAGTTATAAAGAGGCATACGAAATTGTCCTCTTGATGATCATAATTGCAAAAATTTAAACAGGGCATTAATTGAATAAAATCTGCAAATTGATTGAGCAAAATCTATCAAATTATTGGCACATGTTCACGTACTAAATATTATAAGTATTATAAATGTCAACCCATTGGGCACGTTGTCAAAAATCATACTCATAACTCAACCACATGTAACTAGTGTAGTGGGGTTTAGTTCATCATCACTGGGCTTGGGATGACTAGTTGTGATACCTCATATGTGCCTCTCTCATACACACTCAAACTATTCTAAAAAATCACCATTACATTCCATTTCCCTCCTATTAATGCCTTGCGTACCTTAATTGTCATAGAGACTAACATCATCCTTGGGCTTAGGGAAGGTAGTTGTCACACATACTAATCTGAAAAAACACCATTGCATGACTGTAGATGCAATTTCTCAAAACAGGAAAGATAAAATTTATGTTTGTCAAAAAGGGTCAAAGGAAAAAGTAGTAATGGAAATCACTGCAAAGGAAATAACAACTTAGTAGGCAAGAATTCAAACGAATAGGTTGTCAGAAGTATGACAAAGGTCATTGGTTCAATGTTATTTGTGTATCATGGAAGTCCATTCTATGGAGACATTACTATGTTAGTGTTGTAGATTGTTTGATCATGATGATGATGGTTATCCCAAGCTTAAACTAGTAAATTTTGTGGAGCTCCATACATATATTGTGGAAAGAAGGATGTAGGCAAATAAGGGATAAAATTAGTGTTGCACTTATCATGATAATATCGAAATTATCGTGATAATATTGCCAAAACTAAACTTGGCAATAATTATCGTGATAATTTGTCGTTTTGAAATTATCACAATAATTTCAGTTGAACTGCCTTTCTTTTAACCCTAATTTTTTGAAAGTAAATTAGGGGATTGAGCTATGAGTATACTTTGAGTATTTCCATCAAGCAAACAGGGGGAAATCTATTGTTTTGATTTCCCATGATTCATCTCATGAGATACATACCCTAGAGGCTAGTAGTTAATGGTTATTAAATTTTGCTTAAATTTCATCCATTCACTTAAATTTTAACATAACCATTCATTGTTTTAGGATGTTTGAGAGTGGTTTCAACCTCATTGGATTTCACATGGAGAAAGTAGAATTTTAGATTCCATTTTAAATTCAGTGGACTTAATAGTTTTTAGGATTTCAAGATTTGGCAAGAGTGCAACATTTCTACTGGATTCCGTGATTTATGAAGGTATGGAACTAACACTTAATCAAGATCACCAAGCCCTCTATTGTATGTCGATGTTGGTGGCATTGACTATTGAACTCCTCTGTCATGAGTAGTAAAAATTACACTTTACTAAAGCAACATCACAGATTAAGATGTTAAGGTTTTCCTATATTACTGTAATGCTTAGAGGGTGATCTTGATTAGGAGGATTCCGATATTGGCAATGATTTTGATGTTATGTACCTTTTTGTTATAGCATGATTTTATTAGGATTTCGGAGGTCATTTAGAGCCTCTCTATTGATTTTGATTAAAAGATGGATTCCATCTTGGAAATATTGAGAGGGGGGTGAAATAATATTTCTTTTCAATTAGTAAATTTTTAACTTCATAGAGCATTAATTAACATTAGAATCATATTAAAACATAAATCAACATAAATCAACATCATTCAACAATGCACAATATTAGAGACAGTAGACAAAAGATATTTAGTTGGAAAATCTTTCGGGAGAAAAACCACTTAAGGCTTCTTAATATAGGTCTTTAATTAGGAAGCTCCAACTTCCAAATTTATTAGCTTCAATTGAAGGGATGCTCCAACACCCTGTTTACTAGTTCCCACTGGGAGGACGTTCCAATGCCCTGGTTTATGGGCTCCAACATGAAGGATGTTCCAACATCCTATTTACCAGCTCCAACTATAAGGATGCTCCAATGCCTTGGTTTATAGTTTTCGACTTGAAGGATGCTCCAACACCTTGTTTACCAACTCCAACTAGAAGGATGCTCCAATGCCCTGTTTTTATCAGCTCCCATTGAAAGGATGCTCTAATGGCCTGTGCAGGCTCCAACCTGCCCTAGCACCACCCTGCCGCCCTGAAGTGTTCTTAGGCTCCGACCTGAAGTAGACTCCACTCTCCTGCCTTGCACCACCTTGCCACCCTACTTAGCACACTGCCACTTTCACTGAAGGCTCCAACCTTCAGCTCACCGCGGTGGACCACGTTTCACAATTTTCAGACTGGAACTGCCCTGTGCACAATATCAAAATAAGCGACTGTCAAGAATACTTCTGTACTGCCTCTGCTCTTATCATGTCATTGTCACAATCATGGTACTATCAATGCTGCAATGTCACTACCTCTGCTTCTTCCCAATTGTTCATAGCCAATCTAATCTATGCGATACAATTATTCTTTTCTGAAACCCTAGCACCACTTAAACAGATCACCCACTATATGACCTTAGCAGCTCTTAGTCATATCCTGTCATCTGAATCAACAGCAAGTTCTGCTCTAAACACCAGCACTCTGTCCTTTTATACATCAGATGCTGATGGGTGCTTACTCTGACTCAAGCCTTAGAACATATGTTCTGTCAAGTAGTAGCTACAGGATCTCAGTCATATAACGAGCTAACAACCAAGTTAGGAGTATTGTAACTCTGGTAGCCTAGAATCCAACTCTTACACCACATAGTAGCCAGTACTATACTTTCAACTATCAACAATTCTCTGCAAAACCTTCATAACTAGGCCTACAACACTTAAGTAGACTGCCCTCAAAAACTGTCCCTGAATACACTTATACAGATGTCATTGATCGTTGCTACTTCTCCTTTGGAAAGATACTTCATACTGATGTGAAGACTACACCCTAGGGCACTTCAACTACTGAAGTGAATCATACCTTGAGCAATCACAAGAATTCTTTAGTGATACACTGCCCTTGTCTCTTGTCAATATTGTGCCTCAGATTCTGACATACATACCTTCTACTACTGTAAGTGATGCTTCTTGAAGAGTGATCAATAAGGCCTGTAACTGACACTGGAGCCCAAAACTTAACCCTAGCAGAACTTGTATAGTGTTTACAAATCATACCTCTGTTTGCAAACCAAGCTTCATTTGTGATGCTCCACGACTTGACTTTGCTTTGAAGACATTTTAACTTTTCACAATGATTTGCAAAGGAGCAGATCCCCGCCAAAGCACTGATCAGAATATATGTAGCCATCAGCGAGGTATGCTCACCAATGACCATAAATGCTGCTTCAGTAATCTCTATGTCAAACCGTTGGAAACCTGAGACAATCCTTAAGTAATTCTTAATCATCCCTTGAAATGATGCAGTGATGCTCTATCTTAGGTCTGTCAAATCACTTCAGATTGTTACAATGATTTGTCATGAAAGGAGGTTGGACAGTCTTCTACATGAGTTCTGAAGGAGCCTTGAGACCTTAATAACTTAGCCAAACTTTTACCCCTGTTTAGGTCCTCAGGAAAATAATAACTTGAGCCACTGTCATCCTCTTAGTAACAATGTAACTGTCTCTGCTTATGGGTCACATCAACCATAAACTAAAGGACATGTGACTTTTTGCAAAAAAATTTCTCCTCAATGACAATACACCAATCTTGTTTCAAACATTCTGCCAAAGCCAATATTCTTCAGAAAAGAGAACAAGAATGAGACTTAGGCTTTATGAATAGGCCTCAGAGAGAGGGGCCAAAGTTTGAGGCCTAGGAGGCTTGATATGCCTCAGAAATTAACCATAGAAATATCGTCAGTAATTCCACAAGAAACCACCTCAAAATAAAACCTTCTGTTGATCACAGGGACTCAGATGAAGCCCTAAAATGGTTCGATTCCAGCCACTGAAATAATGACACGAGTTTGCCTCAGGATACTACATAGGAGGCCATTCAGACTCAAATAAATTTTCTCAGATTTGTTGCAGATTAAGTGAATGTTTTCCTGTCATGAATCATTGCAAGAGATGATCAAGAATGTGCCTCAAAAGAAGCCCAGAACCTACAAATTATGCCTGAAACAACTCAGACCAGAACTATGAATTGACTTCAAAGGGTCCGATATATGTATCATAGAGAAGATCTGTAGCACCAGTGAATAAGATTACATAGGCCGCAGAGAACTGTGCCAGAAGAGGCCTAAAAATCCTCTGCCAATGATCTAGATCTGGCCTGAGTCTTCTACAAAAAAGGGCTATGAAGTTCTCTTAATAAAGGGCAGAGTCATCATCTAAATGTTGCCATAAGAAAGGTCCGAGCCTAGGCCTCTGTTAGGGCCTCAGTGACTCGTATTTTTCACAGAATATATCTTTAAAAAGATCTGCTACAAATGAAATCGT
This sequence comes from Pinus taeda, assembly GCA_000404065.3. Classification (NCBI taxonomy): domain Eukaryota; kingdom Viridiplantae; phylum Streptophyta; class Pinopsida; order Pinales; family Pinaceae; genus Pinus; species Pinus taeda. The sequence goes on from APFE030171494.1 coordinate 83,733, forward strand.
TGTGATATAACCCAGCATGAAACCCGCAACAAAAAGAAACAAAACAAACCCAAAATTTTTACAGATCTTCGACCTATTTCAGGTAGGCATGACTGCTCCACACTGCAGATGCCACTTGCCAAAGACATGCGTAGACTTGATAAGTTGATATGTTTGGAGGTTAGATGGGTGCCTTTTTATACTAGTCGTGGAGGCTTTTTGAGGGTGCAAGCCAACTTGATCGATTTTGGAGGGAAGCCGATCTAGAATAGGAATTTTTAAAATCTGAATTTCAAAAATAGTTTTTGGAGCCAAAATTCCCTTGAAGATTTAGGCCAACTTAAAGACCAATATTTGATATTTTCCCATTTTATTAAATTCATCTTAATCTTTGACCCAAATTATTTTTAATAAAAATAATTTGCTTGTGGCATGCTTTGGGGCTTCTTGACCAAGAATAGGGGCTCCAATCTTCTAAGAGGTGTATCTCTCAAACTGTGAGGATCCTCGTGGCGTCATTAGAATTGACATGACGAGGAACGTGAATTGATGAAAGCCTTCAAAGTAACTTCACTGATCTTCATTCTCAAAATCTTCAACAAGTGCGGGGCTTCTATGACTTCCCAGGGCTTCTTGTCATTTGGAGCTTCAATCAATGGAGTCCAAACAAATATTAAGAGCGTTCATGAACCGACATTGGCATCAATTACAACACCATTTAGCATACTCCCCCTGCGATTTATGCTCCCCCTAACTCTATGCTTTGATTTTCTTTTCTTGATTTATCTCCCCCTTTGACATCAATGACAAAGGGTTATTCCCCCTGATGAAATAGCTTCTTCTAACTTCTTGCAAAAGGCCTATATTCCTATAATTGCTTCTCTCCCCCTGGCCAATTATCTTCCTTTGATACTTCCTGCAATATACTGTCTTTCTCCCCTTGACATGTTATGCTTCACACGGTTTGCCACAATTGATGTCACCTGAGTCATTTTGAAATTCTATCCATGGCATTTCTTTTGAAACCTCTTGTTCCACGAAGTTGATTGATTTGCCTGATCTGACAACTTCTTCCCATTTGTTGCTATAGAGACTCCTCTTCAATATCCACAGGGAGTCAACATTGCAGAAAAGAGATGTTTTGACGACATGAGGGGATTTGGGGGAGTAGCTTGCCTTGTACAAGACTCCTTTCATAGTCGAGTTACCATGTCGTCTTTGGATGAGCATGCTAGATTCTTGTGGGTCCAACTACATCAGGACTACTATGGGCTTAGCGACAATTACATTGTAGTCTGTTACATCCCCCCTGCCTTATGAGATCACCTTTTGTGAGTCAGGGGTTTGAGGGGGACTCGTTGCCCAATCTCTACGAGGACATATCTCATTATTCTCCTCAGGCGAATGGAATTCTTTTCCATGATTTCAATGACCGAATCATGAGTATACAGGTTTCCCTTCACCATAGAGCTGAGGATGCTCTTTGCCTCCAGGGGATAGAGCCAAATTCAGTTGGTCTTTAGAGATGTTCATAGGATGAGTGTGGGCCCCTAACAGGTTATTGGATGCATCTCTTATAACTAGGCGAATCCCATGGGCTATGATCTTGAATAGGCTCCCCTACTTCCTTGGCTCGAGAGATTTCACTTGTTTCCCCGACAGTGGGGGGAAAGTGTTGTGGATTATGTCTTGACCACCCATGATCTTCTCCCACATCCAACACCTTTCCCGCCTTCCTATGGAAGATCATGCCCTCCTCACTACCCCCCATACCACTTTCCATCTCGATAGAGATTATGCACCTTCATATGCTACTCGTCTAGAGAAACTGCTTCCCCCCATCTCCCATTTTAGAGTCTTGGATACTACGACAACCAAGTATGAGTTACTCCACAATTGTGGAAGCTGCCCTAGACTCTTAACGCCATTCGACCCACAAGTACACTCGTAAGCCCACTCCTAGCTCCTATCCCATGAACTGATGGTGTGATGAGGTTTGCAAATCTCTCCACAAGCAACTCCGCTTTGCCCTCACACATGATCCCTTTGCCTTCTTGTCTCTCCAAATGCCCTACCATAAACTCCTTTGCCACAAAAGGTGGATATTTCTCTCCTAAGGAGATGTGAGTTTCGTGTGGCCCTCCATAGCTCGCCCAAGTCCTTTTGGTGTACCCCTTTTCCCAGGCATCGAAACATCCCATCTGGATTGGATTCCATAGCCATGTTTTCACATCCTACCTCCCTTTATGACATTCCTCGACAAACTCCAATACATGTCTCTTTTCACCTCCCCTGCCCCTGCATGCCAACTTTTTTCAGAGTTTGATGTTAGTAGGGCACTTAAAGCTCTAAACTCTAGCAGGGCTACTGACGAAGAAGGCCTTCATAAGAAATTCCTAAAGAATGGCAGTAAGCCCCTTGAGTCCTATCTTGCTGTTCTCTTTATCCAATTGGTTTTCTCTAGCTTTACCTTTGCCTCAAACTAATATATAACATGTCCTAACGTGTCCTGTTCCGGGGGGTCAGTGTGTTCGAATCCGACACCACGAATCTCGAATCCTACGTGTCCCGAATCCCCGTGTCAAGTGACTTAGGCTAGAGCAAAGAAATCTTAGAGCTAGGTGACAAGCATGTTTCCGTCCAAACTTCCAGATGATTGACCACATCTTTACACTTTCAACCATCCTTGAGGGGGCCTGTCATCGTTCTTCAAGCGTCTACAACTACTTTGTTAACTTTTGGAAAGCGTTCGACATAGTGTCGAGGGAGGCATTATTTCAAACACTTCGTGACATTGGGATTTTTGAGACTCTCTTGGCAGCCATTATGAGATTGTACGAGTGTAATATTGGATGCCTAAAGATGGGACACAACCTTTCAAATTTCATTGGTGTTAAGTAGGGGTGCCCTCTCTCACCTACCCTCTTCGGGATTTATATTGATGAGTTGGAGTCTTTCCTCCAGGAACACATTCAAGAGGGGGACGACTTCCTTCTTCATTAGGTGTTGATCTGTCTACTCCTTTTTGCTGATGACTTGGTTCTATTGGCCTTTACCCCAGAGGGGTTACAAAGACAATTGAATGTCCTAGCTGATTTTTGTGATCTTTGACAGTTGAAGGTGAACCTAGGTAAAGCCAAGGTTATGATCTTCAATGCATCGAAGAGCTCTCTAATAGACTTGCATTCTTATTTTCGGGGAGAAGAGATTAAGATCGTCACGTCTTATATTTACCTAGGAGTGCAATTCACAGGGCCTCGTTTTGGCATGACATAGGTCCTCTAACCATTACTCAACAAAGGATATGGCTCTCTTGCCCTCATTGAGAGACATTGCTTTCAGGGTCAGTTTGAAGACATTTCATACAAACTCCACCACATGGACATTTGTTGACGGTGTTGGACGTTGCCAACATTTAGGGGGTCTCTTTGATGTGAAGTTCCAACTAGAACTCAAACCGTTTGGAGTAGGAGCCCCGTCCGGTTATATGGTCTGACCACAATTGTGAGTGATTTAGAGGTATGCCTTGGCTGCACCACATGCACAACTTTGGGGCAGCAAGTATGTAAGCTTTGTGTGACATCGAATGTAGAGTGTAAAGGGAGCTTCCATGAACAAGAGAGAAACGAGCCTCTAATAGGGAAGTAATAGTATTATCCTAAGAGAAACACATGAGCGAATGGTTAAAACTTGCCGATGAATCTGTAAATTAGTTCACAACATGAACAACAATCATGAAAATGTAAACAACAGTCATTCAAAAAGATCCTTATCCAAGGGAACGAAACAATTCATTATCTTTAGTATGTATTACATCAACATATACCACAAACATATAAATAATAGTTTTACTACATTCCCGATATATGCATGAAAGAGTGTTGGCACAAGGAGCTTTTGATAATTAATGAAAGATTCCAAGTACACAATTACATATGTGAAACACTAGTTCCATTAGTGGAACATGAGGCTACCACTTGCGTCTCCAAAGAATGACTCTATCACCTATGCACCACTAGAGAAGCCAAGGCCGAATATCTAAGAGTCCAAGCCCCTTGTTTGAGTTATGAAGACCTGTTGTAACATATTTTGACACTGAAAATTTTAAAATTTACAGTGTGAAATTGCCATTTTTTCTGAGTTAAATATTGAGGGCATATATAAATTTTATGCTTTTGGATGATTTTTTTATATAATTTTAATTTTT